>CALSBV010010748.1:2315512-2333529 GCA_943590825.1 Bovichtus diacanthus
TATATATATATATATATATATATATATATATATATATATATATATATTATAAAATACTTATTATTATTATTATTATTATTATTAAAATACTATGGGTATTGTATTTAGTGTACAACCAGTAAACAATTATCATTTTTTTCCTTTACACATATAATAATAATAATAATAATAATAATAATAATAATAATAATAAATGTATATACATTTATATAGCACTATTCAAAACAAAGTTACAAAGTGCTTTACATGGCAAAATGTAATTGATAGTCAAACAAAGATAAAAAAAAAAATTAAAAAAAACTATTTTAAAAGTCTAAAATGTATGTATGTATATGAATGTAATGTAATGTATATGATAAAAACTAAAATAAGTAAAATATAACAATGTAAAATAATCAATAAAATAAAAGTTAAAAGAATGCCTTTGAATATTAATAGGTCTTAAGAAGTGACTTCACAGGTGAACATACCACACACCTGTAAAAATGTTATTTTAAGAGGGATTTATGCAGGTGTGGTGACAGGACAGGATGTCAAGCAGAGCCTGTAGTTCCTGACAACGCCTCAGATACTATTTAAACACCTTGCAAACTTTTAACATTCATCTTTTACAGCTTAAGTAATGTCCATATTAGAGCAATAGTTTAGCAGCCAGTTATTCTGAGCAGGTCTTGGAGGGGCGCTACGTAATGTAACCTGCAGTAGGTAAGCTAACATTGAGGGACACTTTGGGACACTTTAACGGCTACAAAGAAGCTAGGGACGTAAAGAAACGTCCGTACTTGTGTTAAGGCTTTTAATAAATAGTTAGTGGATGTGAAGGCAGCCTTACCGTCCAGCTGGATGTCCAGGATGACACACAGCAGCGACAGGGAGCACAGGACCCCGCTGAGTCCTGTCCGCCGACACGACTCCATCACTGGATAAATTCACTTTTTCACACCGGAACCAGCTAAATTCACGCCTCTGTTTTCACGTCGAGTGAAAATACCTGTTTGTTTCATTGAAACGGTGATATTTGTTTTGTTAAATCTCCATCGTTTCCCCTCTGCCAGAATGCAGGAACAGCTACGACGGTGTATTTACGGTCCCGGTGTGACAGTAATCCGTGTGGAAATAAGGCACGCGGCGGAAAGGTTCCCCCCTAAAATGTGAACGATTTAACAGCGGTGCCCCCGCGTGTCGTGGAATCTGTGGACTGTACTCGAACCTAACACATCTCCACTTAACATGATGATGGAGAAGTTGCACAGCTGACAGCCTGTGCACTTTGTACACGAAACCTTTCTGCTTCTGGTGTCGTCGCCCCCTCCCTTTCTGTCCTACATGTCCATGGTTGGTCCACGCGCCGCACATCCGTGTTCGTCTGGAAACGTGGGCTGCTCTCATTGGAGAGGCTATTTTAACCCTGACGGTGCTCCCGGTCCCCTTCATGGGCCAGACCGGCGGAGCGTGCCGTAACCAAGCATCGGTTGAGTGTAAATAAATGTGGATCAGGAAACGAGAAATCTGAAGTTAACTTAAGCTGCTCAATAAGACTCTCATATGTTACTTTATATTGAAAAACACTTTATACCATTTAAGTTGTGCTTATTACTGGCGAGTGCTTTTGAAAAGATATGATTATCTCATAACTGTGAGATAAAATGTAACTAAGCTGTCAAAAATAATGTATTGTGTAATATTTGCCTTCAAAATGTAGTGATTTATAAAGTAGCATAAAATACTCAAGTACCTGAAAATTGTACCTAAGTAGGTTACAGCACTTGAATAATTATCCTGAGTTACATCCCCTCACTGAATTGTAGAATATAAACCTGTCCTTATGTTATGATATTCTCCTATGAACTCAACAATAGCTATGACAGTAAAACATTTATTTATTTATTATGACCTAGTAGCTTACAATTATGTGCCATTTTCTCATACATTTATGACATAGTATCTCTCGATAATTAAAAAGAACACAGTATAATATATATTTTATACAGAAATACCCCTAATTTTGTAGCAATTTGAACATTTGAAACAGATGAACAGATCTCTAAATAATATGTTGGTGCCTACATAATTTGTAATTCCCCATAATTTGAGTTGAGTGCCGTATGGTTTCTTTTTTTAATTTATTTTTACGTGCAATATTTTATTCAAATAAATAAAAAATAATTATATCACATAATGATGAACTTTGCTATTGTTTGTAAAAAGAAAAAGAAAAGATTTAAAAAACATTGCACAATCATAACTTTATTGACTACAGAAATGTTTAGCTTAACACATTTTATTGTTAGCAATCGTAAAAAAAAAACAAGAAAAACATGAACATAACGATAACTTTTCTTCTACCCTCTTTCTCAGGTACTATCTATAAAACTGTACAAAACAACACATACAAATAGCTGGATTATCACAGTTTTGACCTTCCCCTTTACAAATGTGTGTGTGCCGATCATCAAATGATTGGATTTTTTGGAAATAAGTGACTGTATGTAAAAGTATTTGGGCTTACATCATCATGGAAACATAAATAGAATCAATGAAAGCGTACAATACGGTTGTGCACTGATAAGTATCTTAGCTTTTTACAACTTCAATGCGATAATAATATTCAATAATATAATTTTTACAGAATACAATTGAAATTGAATTTATGATTATATACAGTTCAGTGGTTTATGATTATATGCACTTCAGTGGTGCTATGTTCATGATGGACCTTTAGCTTTTCAACATAGCCATGGACAAAAAGCTCCATCTGGAGTGTTAAAACTGAACATCAGGACGATGTCAGATGTATCAACAACAAAAAAAAACTGAGGATGAAAAAGTTTAACCCAGGACTTTTTTTTTGTTTTTGGTTTTAGTTCAGTTTTCATATCCTCAAACGTAAGCATTTCGGCCGTAAGTACTAGCAGCCGCGCTTCTGCTCGGTGCCGGTCCAGAATATACAGTCCCCCTGGTTTGATGGGGCAACGGGCTGCGAAACAAGAAGGTTAAACAAAAACATCAGTCACTAGCAGGGTCATGCTGTGCCGCATGCACAAGAGCGTGACCCTGAAACTGAAAGCTAATAAATGGAATTTAGCCATCATTCATTTTTATTATTAATACTTGTGCTTTTCCTATGTGTGACATGTCAAAATGTCTTCAGCGAAACGGCCTAGTCCACAATAAAATTATAAGAAGACTATGTGGAAAATTTGAGCAGACTTTGTGACGTTTCCAGACCAGTTGTCTCAAACTGTGCACTTGAAGCAGTGTATTGTTCTTTCCTGCCACTAGGGGCGCCACATGTAACCAGTCTGGGGCTTGTGTTTAATGTGCCTCTGAGCACAACTATTTAAAACATTTGAGACAATTACCACTCCTTTTGATTTATAGCCCACTTCACTGTGCCCAACCCTTCTGCTGGTGCGCTTTGTCACGACCTCATTCATCTTGCACAACGACACTTAATGGTCATTAAAGTAGAATCCAAATAAAACTTTCCATATGTCAGACGCAAAGGTACTCAGATGGGCAGGCCCTACCAATACATCAGCGGGTAATGTCAAACGGGCTCCTTTTACATCCCACAGGGCACACAGTTGGCCTTCAGGGCTTTGTCCCCACAGAGGAATTAATAAAGTTTTGCCACAACAAGGCGCCAGAGGGCCATGAACTGCATCACATGTGCTCAATATGTGTGTATGCACATTATAAATGTTTTTTGGAGAATGTCAAAATAGCCGGTGAGCCAAAATACAAATAAATAAAAAAAGAAGCAATTTCATTTCCTCCATCTAAATAGATTGTTGACTTTGAAAATCAACGTGCATAAAGTAAATTCATAAATAAATGAAAACACAGTTCGGACAAATCAATTAAATGTCTTTTGTCTAAACGGTGTTTACATTTATTTATTTTTTCAAAGTCAACAATCTATTCAGATATTGATTATTCTAGCTACAGATGTATTATTTGTTTTTATTTAATTATTTGTTATTCGATAAATCTATTTATTTATTTATAGTCTATTGAACCTCAGATAATAAAAATTTTTTGATTTCACAACCTATAATGCAAAAGTATGGAGGAACTAGAGAGCAATATAAATGGCTGTAAAGCAATGCATACATTGTAACAAGCAATTCATTAACATTAAATCCATCATGAAATTAATTCGTATGCAGAAGTGAACTCACTATTTTTCCTCTGTGCCCATCTTGCAGGAGCAGGTGAGACAGGCTCCTCCAGCGATGGCGAGCACTGCAGAGCACCAGCCGATGTAAAGCCCTTCTCCTATTTCAAACCTGCAACACACAGCAGAGTGTCAGTCAGTCAGCCCACGTGAGCTTCATCTCACCCCTCCACCACCACCGGCACCACCACCGCCAACTTACCTTGTCCCGGGATAGAAAGGGTCGAAGAATTCCTGAGTGATGTTGAAGGCGTACCAGGACACGGCGATCATTGTGCACACACCTTTAGATAATGCAAAAATTAATATTTTTTTAATCATTGAAAAAGAAGCAGGGAAGCTCCCAGTTACACAGAGGTCCAAAGTCTTGCCGGGGGGGAAACTTATGGGGGATTGATTTTGATGTGCAATAAAACATCATTTATTCAAAAATGGAGAAGTTCCTTCACATATTTATAGAGCAGTATATTAGGAAGTCAGACTGGTCTGAAAGAACATTCATTTTGGATTCAATCTCACTGGTTTACATTTTCCTAAAGCACATTTTTCTTGTCTTCGTTACCTTGAAGTATGAAAAGGACTCCAGCGGTGCCGGCAATCCTCCCTTTGAGAACATAGTTTTCCCCTCCAGCCTTCGAACACTGCACTCCTATCAGGGCCGCCAGCAGTCCAAAGGTGCCCAACACTATGGATGTGACCATCAAGGCACGGGACGCTTGGATGTAGCCTGAACACAGTGAGGAAAGAAGACAAAAAAAGGGGGTTGTGAGGTTATGGACAGTTTGCATAAAGAAGAAAAAAATGTTCAGCAAAAGTGTCCAAGGACTCATAAAATCTTGAAATTGTTCTTTTTTTACTTTAAAAAGATATATACGATGGATGTTTTCTTGGATCAAGAAGAAAAACATATATTGATCTTATTTAAATTGTTTATTGCAATTAGACGATATTTTTTTTTCGCCAACATACCGCTCAAAGCGAGCAGCGAAGGGAACTCTCTGCAGTTATGGACCCCGGTCGAATCCGTCGCGCATGACATCCACAGGTTTTCATAGATGGTGGAGGTGGTGATGACGTTCCCGTCGACGGTGGACGTCCTCCAGTACCGGTTGGGCAGGGTGACCCCGACCATCACCCAGCCAATGAACCCCAGCACCAAAGCCACGACTTCCACAATTGGATCCATGAACCCTCCTCGGCCCAGCAGTCAAACAAAAGTATATCCAGATCTCGGTTTATGAAATCAGTGTTAAAGAAAAAAAAAAAAAAAAAAACAAAAAAACAAACGTGTTATAAAAACATCTGATTTTGGTGTGATAGAAAGTCGACAAGTGTGTGAGAGTGTGTCAGTGGTGCGTCTGCCACTGTGAGATGTGTACAGCTCGACAGATATGTATAATGATTTATATGACTGGCTTTCTCTCCTCCCCCCTCACACACACACACACACACACACACACACTCTATCTTCTTTTTCTCGTATCTTACACCCCTGAAACTGAACAGGTGTTTATCGGCTCACTCTCAGGGTCCAATGGTCATCAGTCGCTCTTAATGACACGGCGCCGTTCATGTTTATTAGACATTTTCCTTTTCTTTGATGGACAACCACGCATGAGGAGCAATGCACGAGAAGTTTTAAATAGGCTTTTTGTGCGGGATCCTTCACGACAATTCATCTTTATACCCAAAAGTTTCACACCGAAGCGGCATTACAGTGCTTTTTAAACGCAGCCAAATTGCATCTTCTCAGTTTTATTGTTTTCCTTTGGAACGCCATAAGACTCAAGGTCACAAAGACTGAGCGCCACACCCGCGATATTGTAACGTGTTGTTTGTGTCGCTTCATTAATTTTCCTCCTGATAGCTGCTGGGTCAGCGTTGCCAAATCCAGAGCACACTGAGTTCACCACACTGATAATTAAGATAAATCGTAGCCTGCATTTCAAAAAAAGCCCTGATGTGTGTAGAGGTGGGGAGATTTGTCAACTAGGAAACTGCTTTGTATAAAGGTCAAGAATAAGGCTCCAGAAATAGACGCACGGCGACCATAAACCTGACCCTAGCTGTCCGGCAGTTATCTGGGAGGAAGAGTTTGCAAAGAGAAGTTTGTAAATCAACCGCAGTGACACAGAAATGGATGTGAAATTTAAAATCTATATTTTACATATTGAATGCAAAACGCCAGGACCCTGAAAATGAAGCAGCGAAATGGAATTCAGTCGTCAATTCATTTTAGTCTGACGCTACCAAAAGGTGTTTCATATAAAGTGTTTGAATAAAATATCCTATTTTTGGCTCTTTTGTATATTGATTAACTATTTGTTGTTGTGATTTGGTAAACCCAAGAGTCCATCTTGTAAATGAATCCATTTCAGGGATAATACATTTACTAACATCATGGACACTGTGAGAGTATCTCGGGTCACTTTTTTGGTCCTACGGGATGGAGTCTCAGTTTTTATTAAAACAAAAGGCAAATCTAAATCTAAACTCTTTGGCCTGCCCCATCTACTTCACCTCCACCCGAGCTCCTTTAAAAAAAAAAATCCTGTTGCGCCATAAATGTCTCATTTAATGGCCGAGCTGTTTGCAAAGCCCGTTTTTATGTTACACCGGCATCGTCTGTGATAACAAAGTTTATGTGATTTTCTTTTAAAGTGATGTCTAGACAGAAGCCCGTAATTCATCTGCTTTTTTTTTTTTTTTTTTGTGCTTTCCAGGATTTACTTATCTTAGGCAGCAAGGAAGACTGCAGAGAATAGATAAATGCAAATAAAAAGATGTCTGCGTGTGCTTTTTTTTTTTTTTTTTTAATTTACACAAGGAATATGAACAATACTGTAAAAACAACTTTTAATTGAAGTAGAGGTTTTACGAGATAGGAGAAGATCCTGCTTAATTTACAACCCTCTTGAGGTCCAGGCCTACGTTAAAATCTCAAAATTCTTGGTGCAGAATTGTTCTGTGCATAGTGTGCGATCAGCAAATACTCACACACACATTAACATTGACATACATAAAACATCATGTATATGACCATACAGTGGACGGCCTTCAACCTATAGGCCTAAAGGTTGTCTCGTTGGAAATAATCAGTTATACATGTTATAATGTTATGAACAAGTGAAAATAAGGCAAAAAAAACCACATTTATCATAAATAGGCTTATTATTATTATGAGCAATGAGGTCCAACGTGAACACACAATTGTATGCCAACAGAATAGTTTTGGTTGTTTCATTTGAGAGATTTCTGTGTTTTTTTTTTTGTCTTTTTCTCAACGGATGGTTTAAAGTGGGTGGGATTAATTTTGAAAAAAGGTTATGCCACATACTTCTTTGCACCGCTCACAATACAGCTATTGGAATTAAAATATGATGACAGTTGGTGGGAAGTTGCTTATGTTGCCAAGCAACTGTCAGTCAAATCCGATCAAACCACACCCTGACAAAGCGGATTAGCCGAGTGTTGAACTTTTAATAAAGAATACTTTATTAATAAGCGTTTGCTCATTAGCACTTACCACTAACACAGCTGAGGCTGATGGGAATGTCATTAGTTTAGCATTTATTAGACAAATTAAAATGTTGATAATTGAGCTCGATGTTAAGAGAGTTATCAGCCTACATTTGGATCCTGCAAAAGCTTTTCAACACTTTCAATTATCTTTTATTGCCCTTTTAAAAAGGTCACAAAATGTTGCCTTTTCCACTATTGCTGTTCCCTAAACAGTTACTTTTGCCTGCAGCTGGTCTGCTCTGCGTATAAAATCTAAGAACATGATCAGTACAATAAAAAAAAAACATACAACATACAGTATATGGTACATTAACTGAACATAAAAATGATTACAAAAGTATAGTTTTACTGTCTCACTCTCTCTCCGTCACTGCCGGCAGTAATATAAAGTGTCAGACAATAAACCGCTGTTCTACTGGATTATATAGTAACTTCAAATTACTGTGTGATGACATACAAACAGGGTGTAGTTTAACCAACACACCATGTTCCCAGATGTATTCCCTTTCTTTATGATGATTACACATTAATATCTCTCAGCCGTGTCTTTAAACCAGCAGGTACTCAATGAACATTGGCCCTCGTAACTGAAACTCGCTCAAGCGGATCTGAATTACACTGACTTTGATAAATCATTGACGTTAAAGTGCGTTAAAACTGCACATGGCATGAGTCTGACGACAATTCCAGTTTTGGTTATTTTATGCTCCTTTGTTTGGATTTGGCCTTTTTTTTTTTTTAATGTTTGGACCTTTACCAATCCTTTTCTCTTTTCGTTTACTCACTCGATCATCTCTTTCACACCAAAGAAGATTATTGTTTCCACGGCTCTGTCCCTGGGGAGTTTCGGTCCTGTCAGATGGGTTAATAAGTAATACCCCACGCGGCTGATAACACCCCACACAACTGATAGCCTCCATAAGCCTTCCTGTCGTAAAACGGTACCAGAGACTTGAATCTACCTTGAGGTTAAAATGTGAGGATGATCGACAGCGAGTGAACGAGGCCGGGCACGTTTTTTGTTCAAACATGTACAGGCCAAGCTTAGTGCTCAGGCTTAAAACCGTCAGATAACAATCATAATGTACTCTTTTTTTTTTTTTTTTTACAGTGTCCACCAAAACCTCATTGTAAATTTAATAGAGTCAATAAATCACAGTGATAAGAATTTATTTGGACTTTGCTCCATCAACAAAAGATTCTTCTGAACATGACTTGGATAAATCGATCAGATCCATGTTGAGATGAATAGAAAATCAGTCTCCTGGTCTTTCATAACTGTTAAAAACACAAGACGTACTCATAATAGATGTTACAATTCTGTAGGCATTTATCTTCTCTTTCTCTTAAATAATGTCTAGATTACAATAGAATAGAATACCTTTATTGTGTTGTGCCGCTCCTGAAATGGTACATAATCACACCTGCCATACAGATAAATAACAGTAATTAAAAGAAAGATTAAATAAATTAGTAATGCCATTACAAGTCTAGTTTTAGTATTAAAGGCTGCCCTGTACTCCCTTCTGCACAGCGATAAAAAGCGGTGCGTTTATCCTTTAAAAAGCATCGGTTTTCTTTGGGCTTTTCTTAATTATATACATTTATTCTTGTCATTTATGTCACTTTGTACATTTTATTCAGAGATGTCCGACTCCTGATGCTGTTGGTGTAGCAGCATTTGTTTGACTACTGTATGTTTGTTGTACGTCTCCTCTTCTTCCTGCACTTATTAATTCTGCTGTACTCAGCTCTCAGAAGAGACACACGCCAACACCGAGCCACTCGTCATTGAACAGCTCGACAATAAATTCCCCGAGAACACGAATATTCTCTCAGTTCAAAAGCATTTTTATTTAACAAGATGGAAAACACAACCGATTAAATGTAGCACAGGTAAATTAATTTTAAATAACAAAAAAGGTATTCCGATAAGTGTATTGCCTACCCCAATTCACAAGTAGTATTCAGGACAAAATGAAAGAAAAAAACAAAAAAACCTTGTGTCCAAAATGAATGCGAACGTCTGCTCATTGTCTCCTCAGCTGGTGCTGTGTGGCACGAGCACTTCTACCTCACCAGAAAACAAATCACACGGTCGCTTTTGGTATCACAAACTGCACTTCCCACCGCACAACACTTTCCTTAACAATTATTTAAGTCAAAAACAATTAAACAAAACCACACCTGCACTTTTAGAAATATATTATTTCCTGAATGTAAATGTGAACTTAGGAAGTGTAGGCTGAGGTGCAAGCTAAATAAGAAATTACTTCAAATGTAATTTATTTACACAAGTAATGAGAAAGTGCCATGCTGTGGTGTTTGACTAGACAGGTATGTAATGACATGTGTATGGTGAATCTCAACCCTGTTACAATATGGTTATTCACTGGCATTATTCAAACCCTTTAATGTGCTGCGGTACATATTCAAATTAAATCTTTCAAGCGCCCTCCACAAACGTAATCTCATTCTTTTTTCTTTTTTATGCAGGTCAGTGTGTCAGTCCAGCAAAATGACGAAGCGTCGTCCCATGTCCACGTTAGGATTTAGCAGCTCCCTTTGACACAGCCAGGCCGATGAGGCCCGCCAAACCGGCCACGCCAAGACCAATCCCCCCGACGATCGCCATGCCAACCAAGCCGTCTAGATGACAACAAGTGAATGTCAGCATCGTGGGTTTTACACTTAAACAGCACGGTCAAATAACTGTTTGAATTCTGTTATTATGTCACGACTCTGATTGGTTCGTACCTTTCTTTAAAGCCTTTTCGATGAGTTTCTCCAGCTCCTGAGCCTGCTTGTTCCCCGGTTCGTTCTTTAGGAGAGTTCGGATGTACTTCAGGGCTTTCTCATATTCCTGGGAGAAGGAACAGATGCGTGCACATTTTTAAAATGATGCTGGATTTAAAAAACATGCTACAATTTCAGGAATGACACTAACTTTGAGTCTGTATTTGGCCACTGCAAGGTAGAACAAGAAGTCCCGGGAATCGTCCTTCGATGATTTCTGAACAAGTTCTGAGACAAAAAACAAACAAACACTGATTCCAACTACTAAATTATGAAAACATCCAAACCAATATGTTATAGCAAATCCTCACTTTGCAAACAGTAAAGAATCCATATCCTCTGCCTGATATTTTTCTCAGGAATTCAAAAACATTATTAGTATTGTAATAGTAACCAAAGCCCGAATGATACATTTTCACAACCACTACCATCACATGATTTTAGCTTATCACAGATATATCAGTATTGCTGTATATATAGCTGATAGGCAGCTGATACGCTACAATAAATCACAATACAGGAATCCTACAAATGAGTTTGAGGTCATTTAGGAACAGATGGGGTTCTTGCACATCATGAGGAAAAGTACATGGCTTTTTTTATGACTTTAGGCCGAATGTTTATGACCAAACATTCCGTGAAGTCTTGGTGTATAAATTATAAAGTGAGGGCTTCTTCTTCTTCTTCTTCTTTTTCATTTCAGACCGCTAGAAATCCGACATGGCCTGGAAATGATAATTCAAATTCCATGACTTTTTCCAGGTTTTTCATGTCATGAACCCTGTACAGTTTGTCAATCATTTAAAGTTTATTTTTCATCTGTAAAATGTCCCTCCAGGTACATATCTGAATTCTTTAAAGAAACCACATATACAGAATCCTTGTCTTAAAAAAAAAAGATGTTTTAAACTCTCAAATATCAATATTAGCCTTTAAGAAGAAATCCACTTTTAGTCTGTGCAGCAACATGTAGCTCTGCATATAATAAACATGTTACTTACCCTCCAACAGTACAATTCCCTTCTTGATGTCGTCTGTGTATTTACTCCGTATCAGACACCACGCATACTCAAACTTTGTTTCTTTGGACACGGCTCCCTTCACCAGCTCATTGTTGTATTTCTTCTCGAATTTCTGTCAAAACAACGCGGAAATGAAGCACAACTTTTAATCCATGTCACATTTAAATAAATCATCTGCGCAGTGCTTATATCACAGGTCATTCCTTGTGTTTGCTTTGACAGATGTTGTAATGTTTCCTAAGTAGGAAATACAAGAAGTTTCAGCTGTTAGATTTAAGATTAAAAAAGGTAGTTAAAAGCCCATAATTCCCAAAGTGTTACTAGCATGAGTCATGTGAATAAAAACAGCGTGAATGACGACGTCACCGTGACTTGTTTTACTGATAAACACGACTGTTAGCATTAGCTAGCTCTGTGACGCGGAAAGTATCCGACACGTCGAGTTTTACCCACGTTTCAGCATTTACCGAGTGAACACATGTCCCGTGTGTGTCGCCGGTGTGTTCAACAGTTTATCTTAAACATGTGTTGTGTTCATGAAATGAGGAGGTGTAATCATGTTAAAACTTACTAAAAGGTCTTCTGGGGCGACCACATCGCTCACAACAGCCTCCATGTTTCCGGAAACAGATTCCTGGCTCGCCCACGTCACCACGTGAGGAAGCTGTTACGTAGGTCTCTCTAGTAAAATCTCTGGTGTAATTATAACGATAATAATAATAATAATAATCAGCATCACACACATATTTAAGGTCATTTTTATTTTATTTATTTTATTTTTAAAATTAATTTTTTTCTAATTTGCAGGAGACATTGCAGCTATTACATTTTTTTTTATTTTTTTTATTTATTTATTTTTTTAAAGCACTAAGAAATGTCGTCCAAGGATTCTGCTTCGGCTTCATCAGTTCTTTGCGAGGTGGGCCGGGGAAAAGGCGAGAGGCAACAGTTCCCTGAGGCTGGTTTCTTTGTAAGATCCATCTGGCTTGGTCAAGTATACAACCCAGTCTGATCCAAACTGGTGAGACAGGGAGAAAGAGTATATTTTAATATTTAGGCCTAGATTTTTCATTTTGTAATTATTCTGTTAACTGTCCAGTTGTGTTTTCTGTGAATTTAAGGGTCTGAATGTGGTTTCAAAGTCCCCACCGCAAAAGTCCTCAAATTCCCTGGAGAAAATACAGATTACAGTGTCCTATAGTACATTCCCTGGCTGCAACATGCAGAATAAATGTCTTACATTATATTTTACCCAACAAAAACTAAATGTGCTATGAACCAAGGAGCTATTTCTGCTGTCTAAATAATAATAATAATAATAATAATAATAATAAAATAATAATTTAAAAAGTGTACCTCAGATGATTCACAGAAAACATAGGCAAAAAATGTGTTTGGATTGCTACTGAAATGACTGAATTCAACACCTTCTAAACCACTTCAAGTTGTATATGATAGCAGGAAAAAGACAATGAAGTCATGAATAACATTTTACTATGCTAGGTTATAAGTATCAATGTTTAACATGCCTGTGAAATACAGCGGCTCCTTCTGTGACAGGGAACAGATATTTTTCCTGGTTCATATACACTGCAAGAATCCCCTTCTTATCAAGTCATTTTTGTCTGTAATTCAGTCTGTAAAGTGTATTTGTCAATATTTCGACTTGTTCGATATGCAAACTGACTATATTTTTTTTAAATGGAAGTTTTCTTGTTTATTGTGCAGTGACTTGCTTTCGTCTTTTTTCTAGAAATTGAATTGGAGAAATATTCACACAACAAACATTTTTGTTTTCATCTTCGTTTCAGAAAATGTGGTATTTAGGATAAAATTATAGATAGAAATAACTTGATAAGGTGGAACTGATTGTCTATACTGGTCATAAAAGAGATGACTCACCTCCATAAGAACCTGTCGACATGCTCCACATGGCCCAACAAAGCGGTCTTTAATATCACTGCACAGAAGAGAGCATACATGCATCAGAACATGTGCTATATGAAATGTTTCATCAAAGTCATTACACTGAGAGGCTCACCATGTCACAGCAATGGCAGTGAACTGCCTGTGTCCTTCCACCACGGCCCGCTGGATGGCCGTCCGCTCAGCACACACTGTCAGCCCGTAGGAGGCGTTCTCCACATTACAGCCTGAGAACACACAAATACTTCAGCTCTGGACTCTTTCACGGTGATAAAAGAAGTGTTCCTTTAAAAGGCATCTGTTTTCTTTGGCTTTTTCTTAATTATATACATCATCAAATCAAGTTTATTTATATAGCCCAATATCACAAATTATACATTTGTCTCAGTGGGCTTTACAGACTGCACAGGATATGACACCCTGTGTCCTTAGACCCTCGCGTCGCACAAGGAAAAACTCCCTAAAAGAAACCCCACAATTAGTGTATATATATACATTTATTCTTCTATGAGTTATACACATAATTCTTTAGTTTTTATATTTTGCACATATACTTTATACTTTCTCCTTCTCTTCGTAAAATAAATATACTCATTATGCATTGTTGTGTGTTGTATCACTGTATTGTTACAGATGCATTTTAATACTGTAGCTGGTGGAGGTGGAGCTATTTTCAACTACCTTGTGTGTGTTATTTAATTTACTGTATAACAATGCATTGTAATTCACCTCAGAATTGTACTGTAAGATAAGTATCAATATGTAAAAATAAATAAATAAAAAAAAGTAAATACTACTCATGTCTACTGTATACAAAAGGAAAATAAAAACAAATATTAAGTACTAAATACTATATAGACCAACATAAGTAGTAAATATAAAAAAAAAAGTAAAAAAATAAAAATAAAATGACTCATTAATAAACACAGTTTTAGCAGCATGAAATATAGTTGGCCTATAATTATAAAGTACATGTACGTAGTTGCACCTGAAACCAGAGAGAAGTCACCTGTTGTACTATTACCTGTGATTATAGCGCCACCTGCTGTCAATATGGCGGCACCGACAGGAAAGCGGCTGTATGGACAGTATGCCAAGTCCCGGGCCTGCAGGCACTTTGACACGAGCTCTTTAACTTTATCTGCGCACAACAGAGACCACGAGGATTCAACAAAAGGTCAGAAAGCATTTACAACGAACACAAGTCGAGTGTAACTGAAGATGCGTGTTAAACTTGCCCGTCATTGCAGAAGAAGACTGTTCGCAGTTTCTGGTGAGCACTTTTGGACTATGTCACCTTTTACAGCTGAACAAAAAAAAAAAAGCCAGAGCAGCGGTGTTCATGACAGCTGCACGCGCATTGTTTACATTCACGTTATTGGCTGGTTGACCGCAGCGTCATCGATCAGTTTGGACTGCCATGAGGAGATGGGACCCCGAGGTTTCTCGCGAGAAGAAGCTCACGATAACAAACCACCCCAAAGCCCAAATACATGGACTTCAAGCTAAATCAAAATAACCTTTATTTAAAACAGATATTCCTGCAAACAAATATTACATAAACAAATAGGACAAATAGCCTAGGCTTCCATATCAATAAACTTAAATAGGCTACATATAGTTACTAAGTCTTATGAGTGTACACACTTCTCTGAGGACAAAACAGTTAATGTCGAATTAAATAAAATAAAAAAAATACAATTTGAAGAAAAAAAGTAGGAAAAAAAGCAATTAAGCCTAACACATATGACAAAGAACCATAACAATAACCAAGTTTAAAATGAAACTATAAAATGGTCGATTGATTGATTCGTTGATTGCTAAAAGAATAATTGGCAGCTACTTTGATAAATTAGTAATTTTTCAATCAAAAATGCCAGTCATTCCCTTGTTACAGCCTCTCAAATGTCTTATGTGATATTAAACCGAATATCTTTGGGTTTCAGTGTTGGTTGGACAAAATTAGCAGTTTAATGACTGATGAATATTGCTATTGGCAATTATTTTGTATAGATCAAACAAATAATTAATTAATCTAGAAAATAATTGCTAGATTAATCGATAAGGAAAATAATTATATATTTTTTCCCATTGCAAAAATGATGACAAAATCACTGGAAAGTCCCATTCAGTATGACACCCAGTTATTGTCACTGGTGTCACTTATCGCCTTTAGATGGGGCTAAAGCAAAAACAAACTGGTCTTCCATATTCTATACTTGATAAGGCAATGTTAGGAAGCAAAGGGAAAATAAAAAAATAAAGGTTGTGTGCTTAAGCAGATGTATCTCTTTTTAGTTTTGTTCAGAAAATACACCTCACATAATTCATGTCTAGGTTGTCCCATTGATCAGGTTGCAGGTCCCAAATACCGTCACTGTTATAAATACAGGAACAACTGCGGATTTCTACAATGTGGTGTTTCCAAACTTTGGTTAGCACTGAAGAGAACAATTATTCCTCTGTTTATTATTTACTGAATCTACTGATTGCCTGAAGTTGAGAACATTTAGAATAACTATAATTTATGTATTCTGAATCAAATATCGTCACCTTCTTAAACTAATGGCATAAATCATATTTTAAAGTTTTTCAAAAAACTGAACCAAATACAGAATACAATATATTCTATATTTGGTTCAGTTTTTTCTGTGCAAATATAGAATATATTATATTATTTAAGAAGCTGTATACAACTCCTCTATATTCTCACTTTGAAAACAGAGAAATGCCTCATTGTATTTTATATCAGTACTCCTTTGCTGGAAGACTATCTGCACAGTGTGTTTGTGGTCATTTGATTAAATAAATGTTTTAGGAATATACGATTGACAGGGCCTATCGAGTAGTTAAACATGGCCCTTGTGTGTTTAGTGTATATTAAGCTTTAGTGGTACAATGTACCTGATAAATGAGCCTGACGCTGTTAGGGCATCGAAGGCTTTGCCTATTTGAAATTAATTTGGGTGAAGATTGTTTTACATACTCAGTTGGTTCCCAGTTAGTTGACCAGGCTTTTTATTAAGGCCGAGCCCTCTCTTATGTTTGCTATACTCCATAAATAGAACAAACAGCCCGATATCATCATGAGCAGGTTTCAAAGGGCAACTGCATGATCGAGCCCCCTAAACACACAGAAACCCCTTTCTTTTCTGCGTACTTTAGTTTGTTTAGGTTCAATGTTTGTTCTGCATTTTCACTTAGACATTGAAGAGTAGAATTGTTTCCCCCAGCTGAGGACTTCCATTTTTATCTGAGACCCATGAGAAGATCTGATATCAGATTGAAGGCAGCCACACCAATACTTGGCCTTTGTTCCCTCTCTCCTTCCTGTTAAAACTGTCACTGGCTGTGTTTGACTTTCGCCGTGCGACATTGTGCGGTGGTGAGCTTCTCATTCGCCTCCTCTATTCGTTTGGCCCCACTTTTCACTGACTTCCCTCTGACTTTGAGAGGAAAAGAGACTTTTAGCAGCGAAGAAGACAACAAAAAAAAAAAAGGTAAAACCATGTGTTGTACGGGGAAGTGTGCCCGGCTGGTGGGCCTGATCCTGCTGCCTTCAGCCTTCATCTGCATGATCGCCAACCTGCTGCTGTTCTTCCCCGACGGGAAGAGTCTGGAAAACGATCAGATCTCCCTCCAGGTCTGGCTCATGGGGGGGCTCATCGGAGGAGGCCTCTTTGTGAGTAAAGGACGGTCTATATTTACGAAGTGTGGTTTGATGTTTTATTGTGTGTTTTATTGGGTTTTTAAGTCATTACCTCAGCTCTGTGTAAACTTGTAAAATCTTTGTGAACCTGTAAAAGTGTGATTACCTTTGGGGGATGAGCTCTGGGACTTTAAAAAAAAAAAAGAAGAAAGAATAATAGAATTTAATCAACAAATTTGAAGTTTTGCTTTAATTTAGAATAATTTTATTCAGATGAGTTTTTTTCTTTTTCACCATTGCCTTAACTTTGTGTGGGCTATAATTATTTGACACCCAGATTCTTCCCGGCAAATAACTCTTAAACTGTACCTGACATCGGGCAAAAGGCATCTTAAAATTGAAAATTAAACCTAACATACGCAATATTTAGCTTTAAGCATCCTTGAAACAGATAAAGGTCAAAGTACGTTAACTCAGGTACAATTTTAAGCTAATTGCACTCGAGTATTTCCATTTGATCCCGCTTTATACTTCCAATCCACTACAGTTCAGAGGAAAATACTAACTTTACTGCATTACATTTATTTGTCAGATAAAGATACTTTACATACAAAACATATGATAAGATGTTATGGATGAAACTACTCAACATTTATAAAGAATTACCTCCATCTTGACCAAGTATATTTAAACACTTATATACTGTATGTATATGTATATATATATATATATATATATATAGTGGTATAAGACTCATTTTACTGTGGTGTACATTTCGTACTATAAGGAACATTTTTAAGGGATTAAAACATTGTCTGATCTCCTCTACTTCCTCATCAAGAACACACACACACACACACACACACACTCAACAGATCTGATTATGCGAGTTTACACCAACATTATCTCGTGTTTTTTTAAA
>CALSBV010010748.1:2333539-2346887 GCA_943590825.1 Bovichtus diacanthus
GGCCATTAGTTCCCATGTCACATAAACAATATGTTCCTATTTCTCTTCCAGATGCTGAACTCTGTGTTCTCCTCTGCTTTCGGCCTGGTTGGAGCGATCTACTGCACCAGTGTGGCCTCTGCTGGTCTGGCTATTGGACCCAAGTGTCGGTTGGCAGACGGCACATGGGAATACCCCTTTGAAGACTCCGGCACGTGAGTGATTCAGTTATATTTACTTTCAAGAAGTTTCAGTTCTTGATTCTAAAAGAAAAATAGCAAATGCAATATTATTAAAATCCAGTAGGTGGCAGCACTTTCTGTTCTGTGTTATTATGCAGCTTCAGTTACCGAAAATCTGTAGTAATGAGCCTGGGAATTCAGAGTACAACCACTCTTCTTTCCCAATCTTTTCATAGTCTTCTTGTCAAAAACAATAATGTAAAACCTTTTTAATGCATGCTGAGAAATTCTTTTTTTTTTTTTATCTTGATTTTGATTTAAGCTACATATTATTTCTTGGCTTTTTCAGTTGAGGAAAATTCAATATAATACACATATATGTCTCCTTCCTGGCCATCAAATCATAGGACTAAAAATAAGGCCCAGCCAAAGCGATAATGCTTCAAGGATAGCACGATTGGAACCACTGAAGCATTTTACGAGTTTGGGCAGGGAAAACTGAATCACCTGATAGAGGCTCATCAGGTGATTGTTAATGAATAAATAAATTAGCAAGTTGTTAATATGTAGGCTATTGCTGTCTATGATGACTGCAGGTTAAAGGGCACCAGTGGTCAAAGGGAGGGAACCAAGTTTGCATGGTGTGATATTTATACTCAACCTGAAAATGTCCTTCCTCCAGCAAACCTTCATTTCCCTTTTTTTCTGTATCTGTCTTTTTATGTGTGTGTTTTTTTATTTTGAAACTCCTGTTAACTGTCTTTTATGTATCATCAACCAGAATTAGTTGAAGTATTCTAATATTTGGCTAAAATGATTAGTCAATTAATAGACTTGTCGATCTTCAGAAAATGTATGGACAATTACGAAGCAAGGATGCCAAAAGTTTGCTTGTGTCAGCTTCTCAAATGTGAGGATTTGCTGTTTTCTTCAGTTTTATATAATTGTAAATTGAACATCTTTGTGTTTTGGACCAATCGTTGAGCCAAACAAGCAATTTGAAGATGTAAGATGAACCAAATGATGGACATTTTTAGGGGAAATAAGGTTATTTTCCCTTAAAATGTCCATAACTTAACAAAAAAATCTCTTTTTTTAAAAGATGTTATTGCAGATGTTTGTAGATAGTTAGCTTAGCCTAGTTTAGCATAAAGACCGGTTCAGTCAAAAGTTACAAATCCCCATAAGGTGTCTTCTTTACACAACAATTTAGAAATAGCATGTTAATTATTGAACTTTAGAGGTGCTGGTGGGCAGATTTGGACAGAGCCAAGCCAGCTGATCTTAGCGAACCTAAACGAATGCTTACGGCAGCTACACATTTACTACACAGGCAGGTGGCTTGTATCATTCTTCTCAACTAGAACTCGGCAAGAAAGTTTTCCCAAAATGACAAACCCTTCCTTTTTTCCACTACTAAAAATGTTTTAACGGGTGAATGTTACCAACAAAACTATTCATATTTCTCGAAGAACTTATCTCCCTCCTTTCTATTTTCCATAATGCTTTCTTTTTCCACTCCTCACTTATTCCAATCACCTTCTCACTGACACATTTTTCCCTAACTCAGTCGTCACACTTTTTCTTCCTGCACCCCCAAATTTGGCGTGCGTGGCACATATTGTCATTAATGCTGTGTGTTTACGCTCCACTGCTCTCTTTCCTCACAGTGGTAATGGCAGTTACCTTGTAAACCAGACTATGTGGTCAATATGTGACTACCCTAGCAACGCAGTGATGTGGCACGTCGTGCTGTTCTCCATGCTGTTGGCCATGGGGGTGTTGCAGCTTGTGCTCTGCGGCATCCAGGTGGTCAACGGCTGCCTGGGATGCATCTGTGGGGACTGTCGCGAAACCAAAGAGAGAGGTGAACAAATCCTCAAACTCCAAACCTAAAAGAAAGCAAACTAAGTTAGGAGGAGAGGATGCATGCACATCTTTTAAATGACAAGATGAGGTGATGAAAGCTATACACAGAGTATATGGAGTGCGCTGACGTGAAGCACAGATAAAGTGTTAGTGAGCTTTTGAGGTGCTGGCCACTGTATTTTATTTTTTTTTACCTTTGGAGAGATAAGCTAAGCTAAACGGCTGCTGGCTGTATCTTAAAATGTATCACACAAACATGAAAGTCGAGTCATTTTTCTTAAATAGCTCTTGGCAAGAGATCGATAAGAATTCTTCCCAAGATGTTGAACTATAAAGCAAGGCTAACTGTTCCCCGAGTCTTTGCGCTAAGCTTACCTGCTGCTGGTGTAGCTTAAAGCTTACCATACAGACATAAGTGGAATCAATCTTCTCATCTCACTCTTGGCAAGAAAGCAAATAAGTATGACTCAATATGGGGACTGATTTGACTCCGTAAAAGGTACAATAAGTAATAAGTGGCAGCTTGGAAATAAAACTGAAAAAGGTCAAAGATCATTTAATGTTGCACACGTACTTTTGAACAGAAATAACTACACAGATTGAAGATTAAGCTCAGATTTTGCACATGATTGAACATATAGTGAGGGCCGCTAAAAAAGGTTTTGCTGACTTGCAGATGGACTAATTTCGCATGCACACTACTAAGGGACATACATTCATTTGAAGGACATAGACGTTACCGTACGGGATTCACAAACATTGCATTCAAAACGTTATCATTGCGCTACAGATGTAACATTTGTCAGGAAAGGCAGACACATCCATGTGTGTATTGTATCAACAAATGCCTACATATTAACATGATGTGCACATTTATTAACAGCTCTGTCAGTCATCTGAGAGCTCGCTTCCTGTCCCAAAGATGAAATAAACATGTGTCTTCTGTCTTGTTACAGAATGAGGGTGGATTGTGTGAAGTGAAGATGGCCCAGTTGTAACCCACCGTCACAAGGACCAGGAGCCATTTCATATTCAGGGATAACTCTATAAAACATGTAGGGGTTTTCTTTTGTCTCACATCTGTCTATTCTGTCTATTCTCTATTCTGTCACATCTGCTATTTTAAATATGTATGAAAGCCATACTCCATTATTGTATGAATTCTGTTTTAGCTAATGGTTAGTGCATTGCCTGACTTATTTTTGGTTGAATTTGTCACATAATTCATGTCATTTTCACACTGAAGACAAACATATATGGATCAAAGCGTGATTGTATAATTATTTGTGATTGTTTTATGTGCTGCTGCACATGTAAGTGAATGTGACAACACAATAACAGCTGATGAATTCCTCATGGGAAGTTATATCTGTGACTATCAACATTAAAAGCTTATTTTTATGTGAACTTTGCTGCTGTTTTCCCCCCCAAACCAAACACACTGATATTTACAGTGACATGCACCTACTGTGTCACTCTATAACTCAAATTATCCAGCTAAAGAACTTCTGCAGAATCACTGGTAAGCTCTCTGTCAATTACTCACCTCATGCTGTGCCCATGCAGCCAGACAGCCAGATCTAACAGGATTATCATGTGCGTTGAGACGAGGTCAAAGTTCAAAAAGCCCCCTGTGGACATTGTGAACACTGCAGCTGCCTAAACAGTACACAGGTGCAGGTTAAGCTCATAATCTTTCGCTGCCATGAAGCTGTTTCGTGGTAATTGTTACCTAACTTTTAAGTTAAAAGCCTATTGCAGAGCTGCACCCAGCTAAATATAGACACCAAACAATCCAAAGCTCAACGCTAACGCCATGCCTCCATGGCAGTACAGATAAAAGAGATGATGAGAGGAGGTGAATAACAGCCAGGTGAATAACAATCATGCCTTGCAGCTTTTCTGTTTACTTTGGCTTCTAAACCATACAATTCCTTGCTAATTTCAAGTTCCTGTGTGCACATACTTCTAGGACAAGGAGGGGAAATTATGTAGCTGTGGAAAAAAAGGCCTGTGCCCAACACCGTGACCACCTTAGCTAACTGATTGGCCGGTGTTTATGCAGCTCTCTTATATAATGCACAGCACAAAGCGAGGAAGGAGCATAAGTGAGAAGAATTTGGAATAAAAGAATGGTGACAAAGGGAGGGAAAACGGGAAGGGGGCCCGTTCTCAGCCACTTCTCATGCAAATCGTAGCCACTCTGAAAGAATTCAGAGAGGCAAAGTAACTGCTGTTTAATGGCGTGGTGGACAAATACTAATGTAAGTCCCTGCATGCACTGAGAGAGGTTCCTCAAGAGGGAATGACAACGCGTCAAAAAGACAGTCATTCGAGCATTAAATTCTTCTATATCTGCCTACGTGCACTCGTTTAGACCCTGTGGTGAGACTATTATTTAGAAATGCACCCCTCTCCCAAAATTTAACCCCTCCTCTCTGCCTTTCAGGCTTGACTGACATAACAAAGAGGAGGCAGAAGAGAAAAACAAGTTGACATGAAGCAGAACTGGCCAGTATGAGCCGGACTAGTGAAAACAGAATTTGGACAGATCAGGACAAAAGTACAAATCAACCCGTACAAGTTGATAAAAGCTTTTAGTTGAACTTACTTTTCTACAATGGTGCTACTGTCTCCCTTTGCTCGACTGTACTTTGGTTGAAATCTCCTCAGCACATTCAAAACCGCAGCCTCGTTTAAAAGCAACAGTCATGCTGGCGGCACAAATATCAACTCAGACACACGTAAGTGATAACTCAGCAGTGTCCACCACCCAATAATTATGTCAACCACACTACGAATGACCTAAGTGGAACCACAAAGTAGATAGTCAGGCAACTTCAGCAGGTCTGCAAGCTTATTTACAACGCTGTCCGAAATCGATTTATTATAATTAAAAGCTACATTTCTACCTTTTACTTAGCTTTCTGATTATTAAATTATACTCGTACATCTCTCTGTTAAGCATCTTGGTGTTGCTTTTAAATATGCTCTATAAATACATTCACTTGACTTAATTGTTCACCACACTGCCCTGATATTCATCCAAATGAAAATTACATTTTATAATAGGATTACAGAGAAAACATAGAGCTTTTTTGTCAGGTCTTAATTTGAGTTGAACTGGTTGTAATTTCTGCTAAGGTTACAATTGCTTAAAGATGCTGACAGCAACGTCTGTGTTACTGGCACCATATTATCATTTTACCCTGAAACGTGATATTTTACACTTCGACAACACATTAGGCCTACCAACAAGACATGGCATCACTTTTCTTTTTCCGATCATTGCTTAATGGCAGCATACACACAAAATGAGCTAGAACTGAGGAGAAGTGCTGTATCAAATCTGCTAGCTTTGCTCTGTGTGGAGATGAGAGGTTTCAGTCCAGTAGGTTAAATCAAGTCATGCACAAAGAAAGCACCCTCAAATCTGCCCTACAAAGGCAGTAACTACATATTTGGTCAGAATTAAGTTAAGTCCTTGCGTTGGAGAAACAGCCAACTAGCCAGACAAAGCAGGAACACTATAACGTTAGCTAGGTAGTGAGCTAGCCGCAGCTAGCCTTAGCTAAAGCTAGAACTAAGTTAACCTATTGATTTTTTTCCCTAGCTGATATCTGTAGATGAAAAGGATCAATTTTAATGAATAACTTAATGAGTCAGTAGATAAATCCAATCATGACGGTAAAAAAAAAAAAAAACACCCGGCTAAACTTAGCGTTAGCAGATCTCAGTAGCTAGTAGCTCAGCTTTTGATTCTACGCTCTTCATGTGATCCAGTGGGGTTAAGCTACTTTAACTTCACATAATAAAATGTATAATGTTGTAAATGTATTCATGAATGTATCATATTGCTCTATTGGTATTGAATATTGATGGACAAACAGACACCTGGCAAAACAGAATCATTTTACTAGCCTTATATAAAATAAATAAACTAGGCCTAGTTCAAATCAGTGAAAAAGCTGACTTTTGGTACATTTTACTCTCGCATTCCCTGAAGAATATTTAAAGACAGATCTGCATTTTTAGGTAGCCTATTATTTAGGTTATGTGGCAATGTTTTTTTAAGGGTATTATGAGTCTGAAAAGGTGTAAAATGAAGGCATTACAACCAAACTATTTGTTTGCAAGCCAGCCAGAAAATGTTGCACCCTTTTTTCTTAATTTTGACTCTTTCTTTCGTAAAGCCAGTCTGCTCTTTGCCCCCAGATTGTCTATTTATTACACCCAGCAGTGTCAGCTGATTTACATGTAGGATACAACCCCCTTCCACTGTGCACTCCAGGATTAATGTCATCACTGAGGACAATAAAATTGTGATAATGTAAAAACAGGGCATGGTTAAGAAGCATGGCGTAGTTGTCGTGATGTACAGAGGGAAAAGGGGGCTGAGGAGAATAGGGGATGGTGACTGAGACTGGAACCAGCCGTGAGCAACCTCAGCCAGTCAGTTCCGGCTCCGCATTAGCATGCCAACATCAACAGAAAATAAACAAACTCCGGGTGTGGGAATGTGTGGACATGTGAGGGAGCAAAAAACACGAAGCTGGGGTGGGGACAAGTAAACACTCACACAGAGCACTGGACTAATTTGAACCTGCAATGACTTGATTTTAGTTTGTTTATACAGTATTTCAATTTAATGCCGTTATCTTGAAATATTTTGGATATCAGGACCAAAAAGTAACTTGTTGACTGGAGAGACTTTTGGCATCTGTGCTGCTTATTTCTTTCAGAAGGACATTGCACCATAAACCTTTTTTTACTTCACTTAAGTACGATTTTGAGGTTGTGGCGCTTCATTTGAATATCTCCCTTTTGTGAGACACATTTTTTTTTATCTTGGCAAATGCTTTAATCCAAATCAATTGACATTTTTCACAAATATACACAACCATTAGGAACATTTTCTTTGTTTGATTTTTCCTACGCATACGTGACTAGTAATTATGTGTTCAGTGTCTGCTCAAGGACTGAAGGATCAAACCACAAATCCTAGTATATACATATTATTATTTATTTTTTTAGATTTTGAATGGGCTACTTTTGACCCTCACATGTCTCTCGTTCTTTCTCTTTCTGTCTTCGTCTTCCCTGCACTTTCACAGTGCTGCTATTCTTGTCTCTCGGCCAGTGGAGCAGTATCACTGAGGGATTCAATTACCAGAGGGGCAAAAAATTCACAGGGGATGATATCAGTATTTTGACAATGTGGCTTTCCACACGCCATAGTTTCTCCCTTGGCTGATGTCACAATGGCACTTGATGCCAATGGGACAGTGGGAATGGTTCAGTTCCTGATATCTGAGCCTCCTCGTAGGCTCACAGGAAGCTACTGTGTTGCCTCATGATCATACTCGGGCCACCGGCAGACAGGCAGGGGCACTTGTCACCCTACAAGGAGAGGAACGAGGGTCTAAATGCATGGAGGTGACACAGCAGAAGGACCACTTGACTCTCTGTGAAGGCGTGACAGTAACCTCAGTGCAAGATTGGAATCTGTTGCACAAAAAACAAAAGGACTGTTGTTTAATATGCTTTCGCAATTCACAATTTGTTTGTCGTTGAATAAGCATCTGGGAATCCCTCTAAAATGGGTGAAAAAGACCTAATTGTATGAGAATATTCATCATAAAGAGTTAGAAAGCTGTGGCTCGAGAGGAATAAAAAGATTAAGTTAACAATATGTCTATCTTTTTCTTGTTTGAAGCCATTAGATGTATGTTTATTTATGTTTAATTCAAAACCATAACTCTGCAAAACCGCTATAGTCCATGTCTGTTAAGTACGCAGAGTCAATTTAAAATTAGAATTGATGCCCCACCAATGTGAATGTCTGTCCTTCACCCGGTGCAGGTGTAAATCCGCACATGTGAGTGACCCCTGTCATCAACACTGACAGATTGTTCAACATCAGCTTCATTATCTCTCACTTTCACTCCAAAAAGCACATTTAGCTCCCCTTGCTGACTAATTCAGTTTTAAATTTCACTTGCAGTTTGGCACCCAGGGCACTAAAATGTACCAATAAGTTTATTTCTTGACTTATAATGATAAAGAATTGACTAGTGTTTCCACTTGTGCTTTAAAGCTGATTACAACCTGTAAATGTCCATCATGCATTTTCAATAAATAGAACAAAGCCGAAGTTCTCATTAGAATTTGATGTGAAAAAAAACAAAAACGACTTTAAGACGTTAAGTCCCTGTTGCAGTTCACAGTAGAATCAGCTTGAGAAATGTGCTGGCTGTTGCACAGACGGCACAGGCTGTTTCCTGGGTGATTTCAACCCAGCAGGCGCAGAGCTCATCAGGGTAAATTTCCACAAAGACATACACCCTCCACAGAGTGACCTGACCTGAATAAGCCCTAAACCAACACCAGAAAGCTAATAAACAGCAATAAACCATCTAATGGGCCACGAACAGCCAAAGTCTATCTCTCTCTGTCTTTACACAGAGTGTATTTTCCGTTCCGAACTGTCTCCTACGTCAGATTTTAATTGGTTCTCCCGGTTTTGCCTCTTGACAACAAGACACATGCTTTGGTTTCCCGCCCACGAACATGAGCCGTCTTGCTGTACATCACTGCAAGTCCTGACTTTGGGTGCAACTTCAGCCAAGCTGGTTGTTTTGAGTTGATGCAATTTAGGGTATTTGGAGGTTTGCACGTACTGCACATTACACATGGTCTCAGCCAGCAGGCTGCAAGCAGATCTGTGTCACTCATTCCCGTTGGGTATGTGTCAAGGGAGCTACACCTGTCCGCACCTTTAATTCCTTGTAAGCGTAATTTACTTTTACCAAGAAGGTGTGTTTACGTATTTTGTTACATAGCATGACTCTCACTATGACACGGTATCTTAAAATCTTTGGTAGGTTTTCAATAAATTTGGTGGACATGAGCCAAGAAACAAGTGATTACATGTTAGATCTTAGATTTCTGCTATTAGGTTGTTGAAGAATGAGAATCCATTCTGTGTACCGTAGGTTCATTTGCATGAAATCTCTTTAAATGAAAATTGCCTTGTATGACACAAAGTGGGTCTGGAGGGACGTTGCTTGTTAATTCTTCTGGGTATCCACTTCAGACTAAAACCCTCTCACTCTAACAGGATAGGTAGAGATTTCCCCCAAAGCTCGGCCTCCCTTTCCTTCAATGCTCCAAAACTGAATTACATATACAGACGTGTAACTTTTGAGTTTGGGCCAATAATAAGCCAAATAAGAGACGTTTTTTGTTTGTGGTTAAATAATAAAAAAAAACACAACTGTACAGCCCGAGTTGGGAACTGAAGCGTCACGTGTGTACGAGCTTCCTCCAAGACAACTTTCTTCTTACATTATTTAAGTATTAAATGTCCTTCACATGACGATTTCAATGAGGAAACGGTGTTTCTGTTATTTCGTGTGCATAGGTCTGCAATACCATCCAGTGTTCTGCGATTACATTGGCTGATTTAGAAGTATACAGAGGCCTACATTCAATAGCATATTCCTAAAAATAATGATAATAATGGCGACAAGCCTTATTTGTCATCTTTTTTACCATACATAAAATGCAGCTCAAAGTGCTTTGTAAAACAAAACAAGCAAAGAGCAGTCTATGTAAAGTGCTGTTCAAATATTTGTTTTTCAAAGAGAGGAAGTAAAAACAATAAACAGTTAAGAAATAAAAGAATAACTCCAGCACCAAGGGAGAAGACCTACAGCTGACGGTGACCTCTGACCTCTCGATTGAGGAAAGAAGAACTTACATGGATCAGGTGAGAAGAACTTCATCAGTGATGAATAAAGTTTAACAGATTAAGATCAGAGATCACAGTCTATTGTTAAAATGTGATTGGTGATTACGTCTTGTTGAAGGTCTAATCACCTTGACTCATGATCTTTGAGAGTAATCGTGACCCATATGCACACATGAGCTCATCCTGCATGACCTGAGGATGAGTTATTTATACACTGGAAGCTATTTCTGATTAAGAAAGAGAGGAACAAAACAAACAAAGTGCCTGTTATCTGTATCAACACATATGTGAATGAGGTAGAGGCAAAACAAGGCCTGCATGAGGAAGTGTGCGGGATGATGGGTGAGAGGCAGCAAACGAGGAAAGGAGAGGAGAGGAGAGGAGAGGAGGGAGGGAGAATGAAGGCGTGTCCTCTCACTCGCCATGCTCCGGGGGATTAGCTATTTAAAGTTCAGTCGCTCCGCGCCACGGAGACCTTTCCATTCCGCCAATAAGGACGCAACGGGACGCAAGGTTCAGGAGCGCACCGGGGGCGTTTTAATGAGGGAAGCGACCAGAAAGTGCAGATGAAGTGAGCAGAGTCGTGTAGAAGCTGGGAAATATCAAAAGTATCAATTTTCCAACGCCCGTCTACACGTTTTTTTTCACCAGGTAGGTCATTTAAAAAGGCACTTTAATGTATTTATGAGACGTGCAGCTCGCGCCTCGTAAAGCTCCGTTGAGTCATAATAAAGGGAGGATAAACACAGGCTGTAATACTCGACATGTACGCCTCTGGTCACAGCAGTTTACGTGTAAAGGGGGGGTTGTTTTGGTTGTGGAGCAGGAGTGAGGAGTTCACTCAGAGCGTGGGGATCTACTTTCTGTGGAAACCACTTGTCACGGCTCACCCTGCGCGCGTTGTTATTCTCTTTAACTGGCCCAAGTCTGCTCGTTTGATTGGCATCACTGATTGGGTAGAACCAACGAAGAAGAAAACAAATGACCATCTCCAGGGTTTCCACCTCGGACTCGGTGTAAACAAGCCCGTCTTCGGTAGCTGAATTGGGCAGAGAAGGAGTTAAGTGACGCGTGGTGCTCTCGATGGAAGCTCAGATTAGCCTGTCTGGCGCTTCATTCAACCTTCCAGCCGCACGCGCTCATGTGCCTCCACCCCCTGCACGCGCTTCTGACAGGAGCATGTGAAATTGTGAACTAAAGGTGATCAGCCAAAAATGACTAAACCACAAGTGGAAGGAGTTCTACTTGGTTTCTTATGCACACAGGTTAGGGACTGTAGCAAAAATGACTAGAGGGTCAGAAAATCATAATAATAATAATAATAATAATAATATAATATTGGTATAACAGCACGTCTCAGTGTAATTACAGCCAAATCAAATAATCCCCATGTTTTATTATATCAGGGTATTTGTTTTTTTGTACACTAATAAACAAGTTACACCAATAATATTATTATTTAGTAAAAAAGAGCACTCATTTTTTTTTTTTTTTTTAGGAATAACCCTATAATTTTTACAAAGTGAATGATAAGGTTCAGCCTCCCTCACCACCCCAATAACTTTCATACAGTCCCTTTCAGAGTGTTATATTATATATCATATATTGCTGTATTGTTTTATGTTGCATTTTAATTATGTGTTAGGTGGAACTCATTTGAACTACTTTTATATTTGGGTCGGTAGTTTGATATATATAACAATACATCATATGTTATAAGCAAAGCGTGCATTTTGTTTGGAACTTTTTTGGTAGAGTAAAAAGTACAATATTTTTTTGATTTAAGTCGAAGCATAAAGTAGCATAAAATGGGAGTAAAAGTACCTTTTTTAAAATTGCATTAAGCACAGTATTTGCGTAATGTACCGACAATTTGCGATCCGTCACACTTGTGCAGGTATACATGCACAGATGAGTGTGTGCGTCATCCAGCCTGGCAGGCTGTGTGTGAAGCTTTGTGTTGCAGGCAGTGACTAAAGACTGCACTTTTTTCATAAAACCCCAGGGACTGACTAAAGAAAGGGGGAGCTCAGTGGAAAAGTGGAGCTGTGGGAAGATTATTATCACATTACTGTATGCATATGTGCTCTGCTGCTTACTTCAACATTGTTTAGAAAAGCCGATAAGGGTCTGAGTGTGGACTTGTGAGATTTAGAAATGGAGAATATGTGGGGATCATGCTCGACAAACACACTTAACTCGCATAACTCTCCCACATATTTCCCTGGAAATGCACTCAAAAACCCCAAACCAAAAGCCACTTCATAATGTTTCTCAGGATTGCACAATTTTGAGCTCCATTAGCGAGCTGCAACTGATTGAGTGAAACCAGATTATTCAGGTGCTGCAGGCTGGAGCCATCAGAGAAAAACGTGAAGAGAAAAGGAGGTCAAAGCACAACTTCTTTTAAGATCTTCATTCTTTACCTAGCTCCTATCTCTTTCTTCTACCTTTCCCTTTCTCCCCCTCCTCTCTGGTCAATGTGGGTACTGTCTCTGCGCTCCCTGCGTGTGTGTGTGTGTGTGTGAGTGCGTTTGCCATCTGAGGTTGTTTTTCTCCTCCAGGCTGTCTGCTGCCAGACCCCCACAGCCAATCATGATCTGGGCCCAAAATTCCTCCCCACTGACCAGGGCCTTAATGTTGTGTGTGTTGGCGTGTGTGGAACTGCTTTGCACGCATATGTTTCTGTGAAAAAGAAGCGTACGCTTGCCGAGTTATTAATACACAAAGAATTTATAGCATAATTGTGGAAAAAAATAGTATAATGTTGGATCATTTGTGGGAAAACATGGTCAGTGAGTACTGTCCCTGTTCTCTTCACAATGTGTGCTATACTGTGAGTTCTCATTTCACAGGCAGGACCTCTAAATTGACCTAACCATAATGGATTCACTGTGTCTGTAAATGGGATAGGGTTTCACTGCCACACCTGAGTGAAAAACGAGAAGGGAGGTGCATTAGATGGTTAAGAAATGGATGAGAAAAAACAGAGCTTTTTCTCTTTGGATTGATCCTTAAAAAAAGAGTGTGAAATTAGAGATAATGGGAGTTTTGTTTTACTTATAGAAGACAAGTCTCTCCTGTCTGTTATGTGCTACAGCAGCTCTGTGACTCTGTGCGTATGTGTGAGCTGTCACGTCTCCATAAAACTGCCAGTCTGACTCAAGCAGCATGAGGAACCGGCAGTAAACAGTGTGAAAAAAAGATGGCGGCCGTACACAGTCCTCCCGTATGTTGCAATCACAGTTTGCTGATTGTCATCAGATATCCATATATTCCTTTCTGTGATTAATGAACAATGGGGCTTCGTGCGTTATCACACTGAAGTAAGCAGTTTGTTTCAAACAATTTTGCATGTCTTTTTTTTTTTGTCATTTTTACTTTTAGTTGATTTGAGTCTTTTTGTAAAAGTTTTGCTTCTCTTTGTAGTTGTTTTGCGTCTCTTTGTAGTTGTTTTGCGTCTCTTTGTAGTTGTTTTGCATCTTTTTGTAGTTGCTTTGCATCTCTTTGGGGTTGTTTTGTTTTGCATCTTTTTGTGGTCGTCTTCAGTCTCTTTGTAGTTGTT
>CALSBV010010748.1:2346897-2366983 GCA_943590825.1 Bovichtus diacanthus
GTGGTCGTCTTCAGTCTCTTTGTAGTTGTTTTGCGTCTTTGTAGTTGCTTTGCATCTTTTTGTGGATGTTTAGCTTCTCTGTGTGGTTGTTTCATGTCTCTTGGAAATAGTTTTGCATCTCTTTGTAGTTGTTTTGCATCTCTTGGTAGTTGTTTTGCGTGTCTTTGCGGTTCATTCAAGTGTTTTTTGCAAAATAATTTTGCATCTATTTGTGGTGCAACAAACCTGGCTGTTTCTGTGGCTATTGATGTTTAATCATGTAAAAGTTATACATTTAAGTTAAGATAATGAGTAGCACAATCATTAAACCTGCACAACTCTTTTACCCCAAAGCACATTTACAATAGAAACTGTAAAGATCCATCACCTCCCGCTGCTCTAGTTCACCTGACCTATTTCCTAACCCGATTAGACTAAAATAAATACCCCTTTTTTTTCACTCGCGCTTAGTAAATACAGCTCAGTGCTGGCGCGTGGTCCTGCTTTATCTTATCATTGAGAGAACCCACAAGTAAAGGGGCAGCTTTAGCTTTAGTTGAGATATACACCTGTCTGGCTCTTAGTCATATCTTGCATACGTCAGACGACCTCTGCGTAATCTGTGTTTGGTTGTCAGGAGAGGCCTTAATAACATCTCTGGCGGCCGTAGCTCATTGACGTCTTGTTCCAGGATTAGGCGCCGTGGAGGATGATGCTGGCACTGTGTACACTGACCGATTGGCTGGTTGCTGGGACATCGTGGCGTTCAGTGACATTGTCGGCTTACGTTAGGATATCATGTCGCTGGAGTGCAGGATCATAATTCCATTAAACTGTGACCTGGTGATGAGACAAGGAGCTGTCAGCAGGCACTCAGACGTGCTTGAATGGAAGCTTATAGGAGAAGTTAGCATCCTGGGAATAAGTGTGTTTACATATACTTCGTATTGCAGAGAAAGTTTCTTCGTTTTGTCTGTCTCAAAAGGGAACGTTGTGCATTAAAACAACCATAATGTACATTTTCTCCCTGATATTCATGTCTCGGTTCACTCTGCCCTCTCCACAGACTTCTCGGCCATGGGTGTGAAGATGCTGCAGTGTTTTCCTTTCTACAGACGCTGTAAAGAGCGTTGCAAGAGCAGGCAGTGCCCCCCAGCGGCAGGTGAGGAGCAGCTACACACTAAGAAAATCGATGTAGTAATAAACAGCCATTTCATGACAGTACGCCCTGATAAAGACTGACTTTCTTTATCTTCTACCACTCAGTTCCCATTGATGAGATGAAGCCACGCCTGTGCTCCACCACATCCTGGGGTAGCGACAGCGAAGGAGCAGGAAACCTGAGTCGGGGCTCCCAGATTTATTTCTCTACCAAGGCCAGGCTGTCTTTTAGACACCAGCTGGACAGCAACATCAACGCAGTGGACGCCACCTACTGAGGAGGACGGAGGGCTGCAGAGGAGATAAATGGACTCCAGTATCTACGTTTTACGTCACCCATTCATGCTTGGACCCTGTGGTGCAGACATGGGAGCCTGATAGTTGAGCAAGCGCATCTATCGCCACCTTTTTTAGATGTGATCAACTGTAGTTGTGCACAGCCGCAGTTTGCATTTTAACCCCTAGTTGCTCGCTGCCCACAAAAGAACTCGCGATGATTAATCCGACCGGGGAAAACAGACCGGAACAGACTTGGTTCTCAATCTCAGTGCATTAAGATTTCATAAGACTAAACACTGAAGTGTGAGTGGATCCACTGCCCAAACGGACACCATACCGATGAGAGAGAAGACAACATGAAGACATGTTTACAGCATTCACAACCAAAAAGTGCACAACTTATTTTCTTTTTTTTTTACTGTTTTTTTTAATTTTATTTTTTTTTTATTTACTGTCTTGACTCCCTTTGTGGGAAAAAAAGTGCAGATTTTTCAATTCTCTGTTGTGATAAAAGGAGTGTTTCCCAGAGCAGGATGAGGAAGTTAACCTTCAAAAGTGTGATGATGAACATCTCTATCTAAACCTCATCACTATCATTACCATTAAGATTGAAACATATTTCTAATGTTGATCTTCCTCCTGACAGAGGAGGATGCTCGGCACCTCTTTTGAAAGCAACTGAGCTGCGCAGCAAAATGTATTTTTTATTTGGTATGTTGTCACTCTTGTTTGGCTTCAGCTCACTCTAATGACGCTAATTTATTTTCTTTAATATTTTTTATAATAACAAAAAACCTCCTGGTTGCATTTGATATTAAAATGTATTTAATTTTTTTTTCTTTTTAACCAACTGCAGACTTTTAGGATGAAACTGGTTCTGTATTTGCAATAATTGAACAGATATGAATGTGAGCGCTGATCCTAAATGACACTGACAAAACTGCTGAGATTTCAAAATTCAACGTTTTTTCCTTTTATGCAAAACCCATTATCAGTTATTCAAATCTAGAGTAAGTCAAAGGAAGAGTATCTTTATTCTTTACTAACAAAATAATAACTAAAAAATGTACATTAAAAATGTCTCCTGTGTTTTTGTTGATGGTGAACGTGACGTTTTGCAGCATTAAATATGGGGATTACATACAGAAATGATGAAAACATAGTCTAAAAAAAGTAACACCAGAACATTATTTCTTCACCTATCGATCATTCCTCACCCAAGACACAGACAATGTATCTTGTTGACAACATTTATTTAAGAAACGAGTTGACTGGTATAAAAACAATAGACAAACTTCTTCCAAACCTGTGACCACTGATTAAGTCATCACTGCATGTTTTAGGGTTTGGAGATGACGCCGTCTGGATAACGACTCTTAAAACGAGCCACGACGTCAGGATCCAAGAGGTGAATGCCGTCGAGCTGGTTTCCAAGAGTTACCCTAGAGGTGGAGGAGGGAAAAGGTCAATCAGTGCATGTAAAATATATGAGGAACGGTTGCTTGGCCTTTTAAAATAAAGCGTGATTTTATGTTACCAGTTGGGCTGGACGTTGTGGGGTCGACCGAAAAGCTCGATCTTCCTGGTGCCGGGCGAGAGTCTCTCTATCATGCCGTAGATCTCGTCTGGTTTGTGACTGGTGGAGCGAACCTGGAAAAAAGAGCGTTTGAAATGTGACATAGAATCCGTATCTTATCTGAAGCGACCTTTTTTTTCCGGGACAGGAGACGTAATCATTTACCTCGGCCACAATGACGTCGCAGTCCAAACCTCGGTTGAATCCCTGAGGGCTTCCCTTGACACCCACCTGAAGAGAAACAAGCGGTTTTGTATTTCAGACATTTATCTGACGCACCTTTCGAGGCCCATATATAAAGAATGAGACTGGAACGGCTCAGCATATCGCTTTAAAACATCTTCGAGCTGATCCTTTCTGACTACCAAGAAGAATGCAAAAAGTAGAAACTCCCAGAGGATAGATTCCTAAAGCCTGGCGCTACGCAGCTTCATGCATTATATGAAATAGTAAAAGTAAGATACATCAGAGCAGTGGAAGACAAACATACCAGACAATGCTCCTTCCCGTGGTTCAGCCAGTGCCCTGTCCTTCCTGTGCGGATGATTCTCTGAAGCTGGTTGGTTTTCACCCAAATTATTTCATCAACTCGATCATAGCTGACATTTAAAAATAAAAAAAGCAGAATATATATATATATATGGTTCGTGGAGCTTTAAGAGTAACATTTAAAAATCACTTTTTAAGCACTTTCAAGGAAGCTAAAAAACAAAAAATGTCCAGACTCTCAAAGTCTTATCGCATCTAAATTGTTACTATGAATGCAATTGCTGTTCAAATTAACATATTTTGATCATGATTATTTAATGCTAGCCAATTTCCAGAGTGAGAGACCAACATAGGATTTATCTAGCTATGAATGACGAGAAAAAAAATTGCCATTGCCACCAATGTCAGGAGACCACGAGCAAATATGATGACGGGATTGTTTCATTTCGAATATTAAAAGATTTTTGGTTTACGTGAAGGATTGTGTAGATAAAACACCCACTCACGTTGGAAATCGAGCATTTTTCTAAACTTTCAAGACTTGAATTTGAATGAAATGGTGTCCTCACATGACTTGAGGGTCGTGGATGCACAGAAGGAAAGACTTACCCCCAAAGATTGAGACACTCTCTGCCCAGCTCCATCGCCCTGGAAGAAGAGAAGTTGTGCAGATGATGAGTTTGAGCAGCCACAACTAGATCTGGATAAATATACAAGGCAACACTGTAGAAAAAGTGTTTGTGGACTAAGTATGGTTAGATATGATAAATCCCACTAATACTACTTGATTTAACTAAAACAACTTAAACTTTTGGGGAGCGGGAACTTGAAAAAACGTGAAAGGAGTAAAGCTTTTCTTTGCCATCACTTCAAAACAAATGATATATCGTTTCAAGGGGTAAAAGCCACAGCTAAAGAAAAGAAGAAAGCGTTTTTTGTTGAGGTTTGTCGCTGAATTTGAATTGAATTTACTTTTAATTGATAGGGACGATGCAATTTAACATAGTTTCAATACAGAGAATGAAACTCATATTTCGCCCATGCTTGGGCTTTGTTTGTACTTAAAATATACAGCTTTTAATTTCTTGAAACTACAAAACACTACAAATATTGAAATACAATAAAATGCACATCACATAATACACATACTACAACACAGCAATACGCATACAATACACACTAATATACCCAATTTCTTTCAGCGACCAGGAAACTCAAGTGTAATTTACCAGGTAAGTTAGTGTTTAGTTCAGGGACATCTCGACATTGTAGGGAATCAAGTAAATTGATGTAGTTACCTGCCGGTGACCCAGAGGAAGAGGAAGCCGTCATCTTGCAGGATGGGGATGTTGAGTTTTCTCATCTCGTCATCAGTCAGTGTACCATAGGGTAGCTCCATGTGGATGTCCCAGGGAGGGTCGGCCATAACTACAGCAAACTTACCGAGGATGGACACGTCCAAGAAGCGGATATCGCAGCAGATCCACTGCGAAGAGAAAAACAATCATTTCATTTTATAACCCAGTAAAAACGTCACCTCTCCCGCTACCCTACTGCATCTTCTTTCCTCATCCCTTCCTCTCTCTTCCTCACCTGCGAGGGGAACAGTTTGCCCTCGTTGCTGTCGGCGTCCCCTGCACAGAGGCCGAGCTCCGTGCTCCCGCCCTGGGGCCCCAGCAAGCCCCCCTCGGCCTCCGGAGGGCTGTCGATCTCATAGTGGACGTATTTGCAGGTGTCCATGTGGAAACACGTGTTGAGGAAGGAGCAGTCGCCGAGGCTCTCGTCCGTGTGCTTGTTGATGATGCGACTGAATGAGAAAACATGAGTCACAAAGTAAACCAGCAGGATAAACATTTCATTTTATTTTAACAACTTCAGGTTTGAATAAAAAGCCACAAAACATCCTCTACTTTAGCACAAAAATGTAAATACAGGAAGGCAAGTACAAATATATTCACCCTGCACAGATGCCAGTCAACTTTATTAAAAAAAAAAAGCTTCACAGATAAACAATATTTTATGTAGTAGAATCTGTTTTTGATCTCACATCTCATTATTCATCTTATGACCTTTAGGATTTATTTGGAGACTATCGTAGGGCAAGTTTGAAATGTTTGACCTTTATTGATATTATTAGCATTAGGCAAGTCGGTGTTTTGCCAAAATATTGTCATAATGTAGTGTTTCCAATACAAGTAGTATTTTCTTTGGGATTATAGCGACCTCTTCAGGCCAATGAGAGTATTTTGTTTTTTTAAATAGAAAGTTTTGAATGTTGGTTGATAGTAGATAGAGAGATGACAGCATAGCATGCTGAGGAACACTGACCGGAAGTGTAACTTGGTGCACGGCTGAGGTGTGTCTCCGGAGCGCACACACTCCTCTTTGGTCCCGTGGTCGCAGAACTCTTGGACCTGAGCTCGGCCGCGAGACCGGAACTTTTCCACGATGGACTGCTCCTTGGCTGTGCTGGCGTTAAGCAGCTCCAGGATCTCTCTGCTCACCTGTGCATAAATAACATCATACCATATCAGAAATCACTCCTCCGAACTATCCGGTTTCACTTACAAGTGGAGATATCGGTAATCTCCTCGTTCTTCATACCTTCTTGCTCTGCTGCTCTTTAGTTGACTGTTGGTTCAGGAGGCTCTCTATCTCCATGTCCAAATGAGACGACTGGCTTTTACTGCTCCTGCCCTTCTTATCAGCCCCGCACCCTGATGCCGAAGGCCCCGCCAGCTGTGTGGAGGAAGCCGGCGTTACAGAGGTGAAGGAGGAGTGCGGAGGTGAAGCGGAACGCTGAAGTGCGGGCGACAAGCCTGGCGCTCTTTTGTGGTGAGTTTTATCTTCTGCTTTTCTCTTGACTCCAGGCCGCTGGGCTCCGGCCCCAGTCCCGATCATAGCCCATAGTTTTGTGTGGTCCACTGATACCACGATTGAGGAGGAGGAAGTTGTAGATGAAGAGGCCGAGGCGGGCTGACGGACCTCGATGAGCTCCTGAGCAGAGAATTTAAGCAGCAGACTCTGGATGCATCCATGACTGACAGCTGATTCAGACTGTAAACAAACAGAAGAAAACATTTGTTTTATTATTTGAAGTTGTTAATATGATACAGCCAAGCTAAACATAACATATTTTCAGTATCCTCTATATAACTTGTGTACTATTTGCCACAAGCGTTTCTGTGCTTAGAGACAAAGACTCACACTTAGTTCATTTGTGATAGCGAGGGAGTCTGTTGGCATTGAAAGACTCAGATCAGAGAGATAAGCCAGCAGCCTCTTCTCTAGTTCAGGGTCCGGTGGTCTTTCCGTCTCCTCCTGAGAGGGGAGCGGAGCTGACGGAGCCGGGCTGTCACTCCTGGCTGTGGAACCCTCTGTACTGCTTCCGCCATCTGACCAAGAGGAGACAATACATGTTAAAACCCTCATTTTAAAAAAGATATCAAATTTAAAATAGTTTTTCATAACTTAACAGTCTTGTTTGATAAAATTCCAGGACCCAAAATTGGCATTTGACACCTCAGCAATCGTGACAATGTGAAGCAAATAACATGAAAACATTACATTTTCAGATATCTCATCTGAATGTAAGATTTTGCTCATTAATGTTCCAGCTTCTCAAATGTTTTACCATATTAATATTCCTTGCTTTTCCTTCCCTTCTGTGATAGTAAGCTGGATATATTTGTGTTTTGGACAATAAGTCAAACAAAACATTGTATTTAAAGATGTCATATTAGGCTCAAGCAAATGATGATGGACATGGGACTATTTTAATAGACCCAACAATTACTCGATAATTCCACTAAGTTATAGCCCTGGCCTTCCACAATTATAACTATCAAGCTGTAGGAAAAATAATTTACTTGTTGAGAGTTCCTTGGAAAAGAAAACTAACACAATGTATAGCGCAGCAACTATAGGTCGACTAATCGATAAGTAGATCGACCGAAAAATAATTGAATAGTTTCTGACAATGTATAGACCAAACGATTAATCAACTAATGTAGGAGATAATCCGCAGTTTATTCGATAATGAAAACAACCTTTATTTGCAGATCTAAATATAGGTGCTGCAATAAACCAATTAGCTAAAAGTAGAAAACAAGTGACGTAAATTTAAAGTTTGACAGCTGCATCAACATTTGCTGGTAAAAACTAGAAAATTATTGTGGCCTCGGGTAATAAAACATGAACGATTGTCCTAATCCACTACGATTAACTCGTTAATCGGAGAAACTCTCAATTGATGACTTAATAACAAAAACAATGGCTATTCGCTGCCCTGTTGATACCGATCCCGGTCTCGGCTGAACGTACCCGAGGAAAGTGCTGGGTCTTTTCGCCGCCGCTGCAGCCTCTCGCGCAGAGAGTCCAGCTGCTTCTTGTGCGCCTGAATGTTGCTCCATGTGTCCGACATGACGAGCTGAATTTAACAGCAATAACAACACCAACACCGGTCACACTGAACAGTATTTAGACAAAAGTTGAACACTGGCCCGCCTTGTTGGGAGCGAATAATGTATGGTCCAAGGCGAGAAAGTGTCGGACGAGCAACTTGAGTGAGAAACGTTCCGGCTGACTGGTGTAAACGAACACTCCTGGTGGTTAAATTACTTGAAACAAATACACTATGATACGCTTATCAGCCTGTAGTAAAAGCTGTATTTTAGCAACAAAGAAAAACGAGTCAATAAAAATATTTCTGTTAATTTGTGATGAGGTTTTTTGTCGGACTTATTTTAGGTACGGACTACTCCAACTTCCGGCATTAGTGAAATTAAAAGTATATTTCCTCTGTGCTAAAATTCATTGTATTCGTGGTGTTTCAGTAAAGAAATATTTCCTGTAATCATATCAACTTTAGAGCCTTAGATTTAATACCACTCTCTCAACTTTTAACAACCTTGCTCCGCTGCAGCTCCTCCCGTTACCAGACTATCTGCTCTCAACTAACGCAAAGATGGCGGAAGAGGAGAAGAGTGGCGAGCCTGTGAAAGAGAAAAACGAACTGCAAATTATGAAGGTATTTGTTCTCAATTGTATCACACGGGTATTTAAATCCACTAAGTGTCTGAGTCTTCGTGTTTTGTTGACTTCTCATGAGCTCAGCGTCGTGTGTCGCCTCTTAATTTGCTCGCTGGACATCTCGTTACTATAACAACTGACATGCTAACAGACCTTTTTTATTATTCGCCTTTTATTCCTGATACTGAGTGTCAGTGCCTTATGACTTAATCTGTGTAGAATAACTTCGACTCTTTGCGGTTAATCCATTAAAACGTCAGATACATTACTTTTTATATGCATCCTTAGCTTGCATCTATCCACTTTTTGCTGAGTCATCAGATTATCAGTGTGAATTGAGGCTTTATGCACCAATAATGGTGGTTTCATACCTAAATCATCCTTTATTAACAACCTTTTGTAAGGCACCATTACACCGTACAATTGCAAGTGCATAGATTGTTTCACCGTTTATAGATGCTTATCATTAAGATACATCTGTATATTATTGTCCTATAACAACTATGATTTGACAGTTGTTTTAAAGAGGACTTTTGGTATTGCAATTCCATAAAGCTGGACTAAAATCAAAGGCTCTGATATCCTGACTTTAAGATCCAAGTATGGGTCAAGCATCTAAAACATTGCATCCTACAATTCCCATAATGCAACACAATAGCTCCTTTCCTGAGACCCTCTCTAGCTGGTTATTGCCCATCTCTTTCAAACTCCACACTCCCAGTTTGTTTGGCAGGTGTTCTGTAAAAAAAAAAACAAAGAAATGTAAGAATGCGGATTAATGCATTGTTTTATGCTCTACATTTTGAATGCATTGATGATGTTGATTTTCAAATCATATTTGTATATTATTTTATACTGTATAGGCCTACCAATGTTGTCAATAAACCAAACCAAAAACAACCAGAGTAATTTCACTGTTTTAAAACAAGATCGCAAAAGTGGGAACATAGAATAACAGTATACCTGTTATATTAGTGCATCTCATGGACATGTTCGTCCCAGTTTTTTCACCAACTTTATTGCACTACCGGCAGATTTTGCTATGAAAACTGTGCCTTTGGTTTATTTTTAACTGCTGTCAAAATTTCACAGTGACATTTTTTTTTTTCAACCTCCTTCTCCATGCCCTCCCATCACAGGAGCTCGTGGATGATCTGTATAATTTCAGAGATTGCTATTTTGAGACTCACAGTGTGGATGAAGCTGGTAGGAAACAAAGCGATGTCGCACAGGAGATCGAAAAGACACTGAAGCAGCTGGAGGAGAAAGAAGGTGAGTGTTACATTCACACAACAGCGCCTCTGTCTTTAATTTTGCAGATTATAATTCCCACTTACTGTATCTCTGTGTAAATGAATACCCACAGAGCATTTGAAACACAAAGCAGAGTTTCTGCTGCAGAAGGGCAGGTGTCTGAACGTGGCTCCTGACTTCAATGCCGTAGCAGAAGAGTGCCTTTCCCGCGCTGTGAAGCTGGAGCCTGGCCTGGTTGAGGGCTGGAACACACTGGGGGAGCAGTTCTGGAAAAAAGGAGACCTGACCGGTGCCAAGAACTGCTTCACCGGAGCATTGCAACAGGTATTTTAAAGACAGACGAGGAGAAGGTTATGATTTCAGATCTTTTCCGTTCTGTACCCTTGGCTTTCCACATAAAAAGACACATCCAACCTGTATGTTAACATTTCTGGCAGTTAATAAATAAATAAAAGTTAATAAAAATCAAGACAAGATAATGATGAGTCGGCACAGATGTCATGAAACACTTACAGTGACTATATCGACTTGCAATATTGTGGGCGAATAAAGACGACACTAAAATGTAGTTTTAAAAATAAAAACTTCCTTCCCTCTTTATTTTCGTGCCAAAAAGAAAACTGTTTTTTTTTTTTTTTTTTTTCAATGCAGCAGTTCCGTTTCCTGTGCTGCGAGCGCCATATCAGGACTACTGCGGCAGCACACAATGAGCACAGTCAGGAGGACTCGGAGTAACTTACTTAAGTTAAAGTTAACAATGACAACAACAGGGCTTGGGAGAAAGAAACAAGGTGATATTTTGGCTAGACTAGATTGACTAAAATGTTCAATATAATCTGATGACTAAAAGAAGACAAACTAAAGACAAAACCATAATGAAATAATTAAGTTTTAAACTAAAATGCCCAGACTTTTAGTCAATTAGAAATTAGCATAAAAACAGGATGAGTTTGACTAAATATGATAAAAATTAACAAGGACATTTGACACAGGACTAAGACTCAATAAATAAAAATAGCTGACAAAATGAACTCTAATGTCAATAGAAACTGTCACATAACTAATGAATATACAGGTCGTTTCTGAATGAACCACTGCCAATTCCTGTGGAATTATTCCTCTCTTTCGTGCCAGGTTTCACTTATTGACTCATCTGCCTTGTGCTTTATCTTCCCCCTCTGTAGAGCAAGAACAAAGTGTCTCTACGCAACGTGTCTATGGTGCTGAGGCAGCTGCCGGCGGCGGACAGCGACGCACATAGCAAGCAGGTGATGGAGAGTGTGGACATGGCCCGACAAGCTGTCCAGCTGGATGTCACAGACGGGACATCCTGGTGTGAGTAGAGCATCTGTGCACTACTATTAAGCAGAGAAGAAGAGTTAGAGGAAAGCTCTTACAGTGGTTATACAAATGATGTGGTTAACATTGTATTTCATCTAATTGTTTTTACAGACATCCTGGGAAATGCCTATGTCTCTCTGTTTTTCACCAGTGGACAGAATCCACAGTTGTCTCAACAAGCTCTAAGTGCCTACGCACAATCTGTGAGTGCTGAGCATTAAGCATGTTTGTTAAATTCTATTAGCACTTATTGCACTATTCTACAATTTATTTTACTCCTCTCTTCCTCATTTATAGGAGAAAGTAGACAGAGCTGCCTCTTGCTACCCGGAGCTGCATTTCAACCGAGCCACTCTGTTCCAGTACGAGGAGATGTTCGGGTCTGCGCTCGGCGGCTACAGCCGAGCCGCGGCGCTCGACCCGGGCTGGGAAGAGCCTCCAGACAGAGAGAAGCAGCTGCTGGAATATCTGGAGAAAGTCACGGAACTCATACAGAACAAAGTATGGAGAAAAATGTCTTGTTCCTTTCGTCACATAAACGGTCCAAAACCTAAAGATAATTATATTACATTCATAGCAGAATACAAAAACAATTAAAATGTTCACATTGGAGAAGATGGAACTAGTGAAGTTTTCCACTTTTTGCTTAAAATGTACTCAAATGGATGCCTATTAATTAGACGACTGGCTGTTAGATTTGATCTACGATCTACCATCGTTTTAGCTTTGCCAACCAAACTTCAGTTTAAGAACAAGATATTTACTGAAAATGTTAAAGATCCCAGTTTTAAAACATGAAATGAAATCCTGTTGTTGATTTGAGACCATAAATAAATAATAAGAACTCAAATAATGGAGCGAATTGCATTAAGGTGAAGAGGGAATGTATAATTAAATGAAAGAAGCTGGAACAAGTGATATTAGGAATATCAAATTCATATGCCTGAACTTGTTTCATAGAGAGAAATAAGTCCTAAGTATATGTGTATTGTACTCCTTTAGTTTTTTTTTATTTTATGTTTTCTTGTCCGCTTTTAAAAGAATGCTATATATGTTTCTTCTATAAAATGTCATGTTGGTTCAAGTTGATGTAAAGATTATCATCAAAATGACGATTGCGTTGTTCACCACAAGGTGGCAGCAAAGCACATCCATGTCTCTTGTTCTGCTCCTAAGCTGCAGTCTCTCCATCTCTCCAGGGGAAGGTGAAGGCGCGTCGGTTAAGGACGATGCTCTCTAACCTCAGCACGTCGGCCTTGGGTCCCTGCTCCTCCCCTCAGTTCCGTTCCCCGACAGGCCGCGTCGGCAGCCTGGAGCCTCGAACTCTCTCCTCCCTCACGCACGGTCACAACAGTGGGGTGGCCGCCCTGGGCAAGGTGGTGTTCAGCCTGGCCTCTGAGGGTTGCATGGCCTTGTGAGTGCAGCTTAGTTTCTTATTAACAGCCCACATGTCCACAGGATTCAGTCTTGGTGTGATATTGGACAAAACACTTTGTTTGTGGAATGGTGGTGTAAAATCTTGTGCTTTTTTTCCCCCTCCAGTACGTTTGGCATGGTGGACAGCGAGGAGTCCTGTATACTGGTGATGGTATACAACACCGCTGACAGCTGGGGCGTCCTGATCGGAGACACTGTAGTCATTCCTGAACCTCAGGTCAAACGAAACAGTATAACGCATAAAAATGAGGTCAGTGTTTCGTGTGCGCAGTTAAAAATTTATCGAAAAAAATGTTTTTCTAAATGGCTGACCGTCACATTTCCTCTTTCCGGCAGTCGTTTGACTTCAGAAGTATACGAGTGGACTCTCCTTTGCTGCTCATCGTCAATGGCAAGAAACAAAACGTCCAAAGTCAGATCGCTGCCTCCGTCAGCTACAAGCCTCAGAGCGAATGAGCTGAACAAGCAACAGGAAGCACAGCAAGAGGACCAATTTTTTGGGGGGGTTTCAAAGACCAGTTTGGATAACTATGGAAGTGTGAAGTTTCCAAAGTTTGTGCCTGTTTTATGTGTTGTTTTGTAAATAGAGGTCACCCTGTTCATTTGTCTTTAGATAGACACTTTGTTTATATTTATAAATATTTCTTCTTTTTGTATTCTGTTGTGGAGACAACTCTTGAGGTCTTTTTTTGTATATGAATGAACCTGTGATGATGACAAAATGATGTCAGACATGTTACAAAAATAATTTTACCGTAAATATGTTGTTTGCGTTTTGTCTTGAAACAGCATAGGGCCACCAGGGGTCCCCAAAAATGTACGTAATGATGTGAAATGTACTATGTTGGTATTTAATTTAATTTAATTAATTTAATGGAAAAATGGGCCTTTTTCACAGCATACATTTTGACACTTCATAGTAAGTAAAGCACAGGTATTAGAAATAATATTAGCGATGGCCTGGCTCTATTTAATTGTCTCAGTGAGCTGTGACAGTGAGCCTGCATGCACAATACCAGGACCCTGAAAAGGAAGCAGCTAAATGGATCATTTGATTATTTACACCTGTGTCTTACCCACTGTGACTTCAAAATGTCTTCTGTGGAAAAGCCTCATTGATCAGACGTTTTACTATAATTTTACTCATCAGATAGTTAAAAAAAATCTGTACAAAACACACTCTCGGTTTACCAGTTTACCAGCTGCTTTGGTTGTTTGTTATGCGGGGAAAATGTTCCCATTACACACAATATCCAAGTCTAGACCTCCTTACGCTTCCCATCAACAACCAACCAATTGCTCAGGTTTAACCCAGATTGGCCAAATTGCTCACAGTGTGCATGACAGACCACCTACTGTTATTCATTCAGAAACATGTGTACTGTATCCGTAAAGAAAAATGTTTGATTTGATTTCTTTTTATTATAGAGCATTTCTTACTTTTTGGACCAAAACAAACCATCCCTTGTCTTTACTTAGGTTCGGGTAAGACTAACCCCCCTTACTCCAACCCACTAAACTTCTTATACTTTTTATAAATGTGTCTGTTTTTTACTAGAAGCAGGTGAAGCTGTTACTATCATATTTTCGCTCAAACTGACGCAATGTAAATGAACAGAGACGACTAAGTAAATCTTATCACAACTAGAGACCAGGACCAGTAGTTGAACATTGAATTTCACTCTTAGTTTAGTTCAAAATTACAACAAATACTACAAAAATACAGTCAAGGCAAACACTGACAACTAAATTAAACATTAGAACACTTTGTTAAGATATATAAATAAATGTAGTTAAGTTAAATTGCAACAGTTATGAAAGCTGTTGCCGTGTTAGTGCTTCTTCATGAAGGGCCGGCCTCTGTCCCTGGCAGGGGAGCTATACTGGAAGAAGGTCTTGGCTCCGTCAGCCTCCAGGCAGGAGAAGAATCTGTTGTCCCCATCGTGGGCCATGGAGAGAAACTGAGGGCTTCTCTGGGGAGATGTCTGCCGAGCCCCCCCTGCGGGACACGCACACGGGGGGTTGACGGATGTTTCCCTTTGCTATGCTGGGTAAAATTCCCTTACATAGACAATCAGTTCATTACTCCTACTGTTTTTTTCTTAATGACCACTTCTAGACAAAACACCTACAGCTGTGTCTTCCTTTGTTCCATTTAACATCATTCTCTCTCTGCTTCCTTCCTCTTCTTATTCATCAGTGTGATGTGACAACTGATTTAATAAAAGCATTCAAGTTTATATCTTTTCCTGCCAAACTCATTGCTTTGAACTGCAACTGATGATTATTTTCACGATGTGTGTTTGTCAAGTACTCAAAGCCCAAGGTGATGTTCTCATATGGCTTGTTTTGTCTGACAAAACAGTCCAAAATCTATCTCAACTTTCGCTGGACATATCTGCCTAATAAATTACTTAAACAAAAACGGATTATCAAAATAGCTGACGAATAACTTTTCTGTCAATAAATCGGCACCAATATTGTTGTAAACATTTAAATAGTATATTTTAAGTATTTAATAACTATCTGAACTTTAAACATTGATAGCAAGTCAGTGGACTTCCTACTTGTGATTTGTCTTGTTTAGAAATTGTAAAATTTTAAACACTACAAAGTTTTGGGAGTATATGGAAGGACACAATTTGTGGCCTGATAATTCATAAACTCCTACAATCTACATCCACCTCTCATTGTGAAATATCAATTTATCTCCTGCACGAAAGAACTACACGTTATTTAAAGAGTAGCTTTAAACATTAACGTTAATCTAAGTTCAAATTACTGTTCTTACCAGTGTTGAAGTCGTGATGTCCCGGTTGTGGCAGCATGTCTCTTTCCCCCACACCCACCACCATGTTGCGCAGCCTCAGAGAGTCGTACAGCCCCTGTAGTTTCTGGTACTGCCTGTTTCTCTCCATCAGCCTTTCGGACACCTCGCAGTACTTCCTTTTATACTCCTCCATCACCTGTACAAAACGAGATTTTATACAATTCTATCCTTGTGAACAAGCGCTAACTAAAATCACCAATTGAACCTAAAAGTTAAGATTTCAAGATCATGAGCATAGATTTAAAAAAAAAAAAAAAAAGACAATATTAGGTATATGAGGTTTACTTCTGCTATTTACATTTCATTATCATCTATAGTTGAGAAACAGATAGAGATCATGACTATGGAGCTACTCCTCTGTCGTTTCCCCCGAAGGCCCTTTGTACAATCTTATCTCGGGTTTCACACATTACAGAATGCCATTGGTATTTCTTGCCAGGTCAAAGGGCATGCTTAAGCCATTTTTTAGCCAAAGTGGATTGACAGTCTTATTAAGGTCAATTTAAAATGTGACGTTATGAATCTGCACTTGAGTTTAAGAATCATGGTTTACTTTCTTCAGGGAAGCGATTTCCCCCCTCATGCCGGTGAGCTCCACCTCTCTGCTCTGGTTCTGCTGAGTCAACGCCTTCTCCAACTGCTTCAGCTGGGACTCGGCCCGAGACAGACTGTACTCTTGATACATGCGCTCCTGATGGACCTGTTTACAAAGAGAAGCTGGGTGTTTTACAGGGAAAGAGAAGACAGCCAAACTGACAACAGACTACATTTCAAGACTCGCAGATACAGAGCTACACTATGTTCACGTACATACAAACAGAAAGATATTTGACCTGATAGCTCCAGAAAGCCAGAGCACGGGCACTGATGTCCAGAATCACGTCTGGCCGCAGACCTGCCAGCACCATGGCTTTGTACTCCTCAGAGGGCGACAGCTCCGTCCTCACAATGTCCAGCTTCCCAGACAGTGTAGAGGAGCAGGCCGGGCAGATGGCAGGAGAGCGGCTGAACTCACCAGACCCGTGCTGATCACAGAAAACATGTGAGCAAGCTGTGACCCAGGCGAAACCACCGAGTTTGATCCGACACTTGGGGAAGTTACACAGGAGCGTGTCGTCGCAGAGAGACATGGCCACGACTGTGAGAAGTACAGTTACATTTCAGTAATGGAGATCAGCGCAATGGGCAAGGTTCTATAAAGCATCACATACATTTTGAATTTGAAAGACCTTAGCCGAGCATATGTGTAAAGCATATAACAAATTGATTTAGAAGAAAGAGGCTATTTAATAAATATAAAAAGGTTCCGGTTGGTGTGAATATTGAATTAATTTTGCTATTCATGCATTAAGAGGTTTTTTTTTCATCCCGTAGGCAACAAGACTTTTGAGCTCTTAACTCATCATTATGACACTTTACCTGATATACTTTACTTATTTTAAAAACGGTTGACACCTCTGTGTATATATATATATATATCAAATATTTTTATTACTACTCATTATGCATATACATTGACTGTTTACATTCAGTTTATTCATTCGAAATGCTCAATTTTATATTTTATTTTATGTTTATAATTTAGCCCTATACCTTCACTTTTGCTATTTTGTGTCTTATATCCTCGATTTTATTTTCTATATACACATTTAATGAGCAGTGTTGGAGAGAGCCATATGATAATAAATAACTTGAATAATTTAGCTCCTGATATTATCAAAGCAACAAATAAAGACTACATAGGCTAATGAGCCAACTCTGCCTTTTAGTCCTCTTTAAATCTTTAAAACTTTCCACTCAGCTTTACTTTTGACTTCAAAAATATCAATGAGAAAAATACTAGATAAGGTAATAATAAATACCCAAAATATCATAACGTGGCTGTTTGCTGAAGTATATAGCAATGTAGCTCAGCTAAATTAGCTAGCTTAATGTTGAATCAACGACCATGAAATGTTAGCATTAGCAGCTACATTGACGGGCTCTCACGCTAAACTGTTGCTCTCCGCTTTCTGTTTAGCCGCTGCTTTTGAAAATAACAACTTTGACTTATAAAACTATATATTCTGTTAAACCTCAACTGACACCTTAACGGGACATTTACGGTTAATTTTGGGGAGATTCGTTACCAACCTACCAGTTAGCTCTTCCTCACTGCAGGTGAGCTACATGAATACTGGAACCTGATTGGCTGATCACAACTCAGAATCTCAACGGTATGAATACTGGAACCTGATTGGCTGATCACAACTCAGAATCGCAACGGTAAAATCTTAAAACATTTACTTCATTTAAAATTCACCTAAATTAAGTCTAAAACTACTGAATAGTATAGGTATAGGCTACTTTTACTTTTGGCAATGTTAGGCCTATTTGCAAAATACTTAGGCTTTGCACTTTGTCTAGAAATGACATTTTGAACCAATTTAATGGAGTATTTGGCGTTAAGTGGCTATAGCTACTTACTTAATGCAACCTGGACTTTGGCTTTACATCATTTGCTGTTTATTTTCCAGGTGATGATTAAGTTGGATGAGGATAGACACTTTAATGAGCAGCCCAAACTGTAACCATTTAGATAAACATGCCAGTTATTTCCCCCAAATCAAATAATGCCCTATTTTCTTACACGGCCTCTGCGTGGATATATGTATAATCTGAGACACCTACTTAAATATGCCCCCTCTCCCACTTTTTTTTCTCTCTCTCTCTCTTTCTCTCTCTCTCTCTCTCTCTCTCTCTCTCTCTCTCTTTTATCCATTTCTCCACGTGGTACAGGAGTAAAGGAGGGGGGTGAAAGAGGGGCATTGTGCTGTGCGGCAGTGGATCCGGGGGTTCATAGTGAGAGAGGGGAGATGCTCACTCAACTGTGTCCAGCACGCCATTGTCAAAGATTCCCATCTATTCTCTGCCTTTTAAATAGAGCTCCAGTGTAAGATGCTTTTTTGGGGGGTGGGTGGGAGGGGGGTATTATACGCTTGGTGATAACACACGAAATACATGCATGCATGTGGAATGGCTGTGTGGCCCCACTTGCACACAACTCAGCGCACTGTTGTTGATAATTGGCCCTATGGAAATCAAAGAGTCGAAATATCGCATGTTCACTCCTCATCCGGCACAATAACACCACTGGAAAGACATATTTGTGACTGATGGAAACCACCTGCAAGTCAATTGTTATGGTTTTATTATTTATACTTGCTGAGAATTATAAAAGTGTCTGCAGTACACCTAGGGGGTCCTTAACAGATGTTACCTGACGGATGAGTCACCTGTTACTTCTTTTAGACATGTTAGTACATCTTAATTTGACCCACAATGATTTATTCTCTTCCAGAAATTATTAAAACATTTATCTTATAGCCAAATAGCCAATTCTAACTCCCATTTAAATTCGTTTTTCAGCCATCCAACGGCGTTGACACCTAATTGTCATGTTTTATTGAAAGTTTATAGCTGCTGCGTGAGTGTGTAAAGAAAAATAAAGCTGGGGAGAAAGAGAAAGAGAGAACCAGGGAGGCTGTGTGTTACACGCCATTGAAATGCAAATATCATTGAAGAACAAGGAGTGGTTCTGTGTGTGTGTGTGTTTGTGAGTGTGCGTGTGTGTGTGAGTGTGTGTGTGTGTTCCCTGTATGTGCATGCAGCGAGGCAGCAGTGGGAGAGGAGGGGCGCAAATTGGACAAGTTTTTGGGGGGAGAAGAGACTTTAGAAAACAGCCACACACACACGCAGCTTCATATGACACGGTGCAGACCTGCGGATTTCACCTATTTCACCTAGTGCTGCTTTTTTTTTTTAGATTCTTCCACAAAAAGACGCTCTTTTTTTAGATTTAGAAGTGAGGTTAGATATTTTCTTTGAAATTTCCTTTTTATCCCGGGGCTTGTGGGATGTGCACGACTCTTTAACTTTAGATGCTCGGATGGTTTCAGGAGCGCTTCCAAGTGCGCAAAAAAAAGTGCCTACTGCCATTCAACCGACGGATGCCCCCCTCTCTGTCTGAGTCGCAGTGAATCATGTCACGCCGGAAGCAGAAGCGACCCCAGCATCTAGTTAACGCGGATCCGGGGGGCCCACGGCTGCTATCTCACGGTGAGTAAACATCTTTACGAGTGTGCATGCGTTTTTGTCTTGAATTACTTGAAATAGTGCAACCATCCTGCAACTTAATGGTGCTCATCCCTACATGCGGCATTCACTTGTAAGATTCCTGAAATCTTTAGAGAACTTATCAAAGGCAAAAGTTTGGGTTTCGACGTACATGGATTGTGTGCGCTGTTTGTGCTATTGTGTGGTTTCTTGTTGATTTGCGGTCATTCTCAAAAGTTTATTTATGCATGGCCGCATTCCAACAAACGCACCTGATTTAACAAAACCAAAAAGTTGAAGATCTAAGTTTGTCAACTAAAGAAACCCCTCCTGCTCAGTCATTCACTGTAATGGGCCCCACTAAATGGAGGCCTTAGGCACTTTGGTCGGGGCCAATAAACGTGTCCCTGTGAAATGAATAGAGTAGGATTAACTAACATACATCTGTGGCCATTTTCATTTGCTGTTCTGTCCTCTAGGAAACCAACAGGCTGCTCAGCGCTGACTGCTGGAGGTCTTTGATTAGTATAGAGCACCCTCTTATTTGTTAACAATAAGGTGCATGGGTGGGGGGAAGGGAAGGCAGTGTTTTTGGTAAAGATTAATCTTCCACC
>CALSBV010010748.1:2366993-2391046 GCA_943590825.1 Bovichtus diacanthus
CGCCCCCCAACCCTATTGACTGTATACTCCTACACAGTTGGGGGGGGGCTCAGATGGATGAGGAAAAAAAAGATTCAGAGGGGATGGTGAGATTGCTCTCGCACTTGTTCTGTGTCGCAATGGGTTATATCTTCAAGTGCATGCACTTAAGACTCTCTGCAGGTAAACTTCCTCAAAATAAAGTTTAGCCTGGGAGTTATTTATGTGTTTCCTTCAGGTTAGGGTTTGTTTATAAGTCACAGGGAAGGAATTTCACTGAGGTACAGTCTTTCATTCCATCACTATATCACTCCAGGAGGGAATAGTTAGTTTGTCTCTCCATTGTTGTTACCCTCCCCCTTCTTTTTACTCTTTCTCACTCTGTGCTCAAGATTCTGAAAGAATTTGACCCCTGAGCAGCAGAGGTCAGATTAGTTGACCAATCAGAGTGTCTGGACAGTGCCCAAAACCCTTAGCTTGGCCTGACCCTTGACCTCCACTGTGACGTAAAGGGGGGAAGGGTGAATAGAGAGATGAAAGACGTAACTGCTGTAGGGAGGGGGTGGGTTAAGAGGGGTTATGGGTTGTCTTGGTGATGCCCATTGTCCTCTAAAATGTGTTGCCATAGCAGCAAGGTGGTCTGTAAGCTTTTTTGTGTGTGCAAGATGTTTGAGGAGTTTTGCTCCGGAGAGCACAGATTGAGACAAGACATTACAAAGACTCATAGACTGCAGCGTTTCTTCTACTTGTTTATTTGCTTGTTCAAGGCCATTTCCTAGCAGGCATTTCTTTTGAAGTTGTAACAGGATCTGTTGGTATGCACACAAATTTGCAAACTAAACTTGTAAACAATGAGCGGAATCAATGTAATAAACAGACTGTAACTGTAGCAGAAATTTTTAATGAATTTACATACCTGGACATCTGGTCAGATATTGGAGACTGGGTATTGCATAGTAATGCCCCTGCAAAAAAACAAACAATGTGAATTAAAAGTTCCCCTTCTTCTTTGTCAATCCTCAGATGATCAGCTGGGCATGAAGTCACCATCCACATCTCTTGGCTCAGAAGTGACTTCATCAGGGTCCTCCTCCTCATCCCCCACCTCTCTCCAAGACTGCCAGCCGCCTCTGGCCCCTCGCCCATCCCCTGGTGGGCTCCACGCGCCCTCCTTGCCCAGCGAGAGCTCGCCTCCTCCCCACTGGCCCAGCCACATTGCCCCCTTCACCACCTCCCTCCCCAACACCCACTCTTCCCTTTCCCCAGACTTTCCGCACCCCTCGCTGTCATCCCAGACTCACTCACCTCCTCCCTTGGGTCAAACCTCAGGTTCCCACAACCTGTCCCACCAAGGAAACTCTCACTCCACCATGACTTCCCCAACGATGGGCAGCTCAGCCACCACCACTACCTCGTCCTCCTCTTCCTCGTCCTCTTCTTCTCAATATGTGCTGCCTCGCCGTGACAGCTCTAGTCCAGGTCATCAGCAGGCCTCCAGCTCTCCTGGGCAGCAGGGACAGATCCAGGTGTCGCCGACCTTGGCTATACTGCTAGAAGAGCTGAGGGTTTTACAGCAGAGGCAAATCCACCAGATGCAGATAACAGAGGAGATCTGTAGGCACGTTCTAAGGCTTGGAGGTGCTGTCTTTGGCCAAGATAATAACACGCAGGCCAGTGGTGCAGACAGCAACCAGAAGTCCATAGGAGCAGCATCTTTATCACCAACACACCCCTCCACTGCCACGCCAGTAAGCACAGCCTCATCGCTTTTGACTGGCCTTCCATCTTCCCTCTTCCCACAGCCATCCGTCTCCAAATCAGGTGCTTCACATGTCAATGGTAGCAGAGCTCCATCCTCCTCTACCTCTTCCACATCTATTTCATCTACTATGAGCTCCTCTGTTGCCTCCCTACACCCTCTGTCCTTGTCATTGGGCCTACCACCACGCTACCTCCACGAGAAATCCTCCAACACCTCCTCGTTTGGTCATAACAATGGTCTCAGTTTCCCCACCCCTCCCCTTCCTACCACCAGTCATTCCCAGGATCTCCAGCCCAGCTCCTCCCTGGGCTCAGCTTCCTCAGCAGGACGCCCTCAACATGTGTGTCGTTTTTGTGGGAAGGTGTTAAGCAGCGATTCATCACTCCAGATTCATCTGAGGTCGCATACAGGTGAAAGGCCCTACCAATGTCCAGTCTGCTTGAGCCGCTTTACAACCAGAGGGAACCTCAAAGCCCATTTCCTGCGACACAGAGAGCAGAACCCAGAGCTGTCCCTCTCTCTGCTGCCCCCAGCACTGTCGGAGCAAACACTGAGTGCTCCCAGTCCCATCCAGAGAAGAAGAAAACGGCGGGCTGATGATGACGAGCCATTTAATGCAGTGAAAGGAAGCATTCCTGGGATGACAGAGAACATGGCTTTAGGATTCTTGACTGGTGCGTCCGCTCGGCCATCACCTTCCTCTCTACCTCTGCCCCCGTCAGTGGACATGGCATTGCTCTCAACAGCCCATTCACTGCTACAACTGAACAGAGCCTCGGCAGCAGCGGCTGCCAGTGCATCTGGCACTGGACTACCTTCTTCCTCTTCGTCCTCGTCTTCCTCCTCCGCCATGGGCAGCCAGTTCAAAGGAGCAAAGCAGCAGCGATTTGATGAAAACACACCTCCTCACTCCGGCCTCCATACTACCTCCCCATACTCCCAACTGGCCCACCTCCCCAAGATTCTCTTCCCTGAAGGTACCTCCCCTCACCACCTTGCACTTCTTCGGCCACCAGGCCACCCATCTGCCTCCCACCTCTCTTCGCCTCATCAGCTACCCTTCCCATTTCCACCTTTCCCCAAACCATCAACGTCCTCCCCCTCTTCATCTTCTCCCGCCACCTCTACCCAGACCTCAGACACCTCCAAGTTGCAACGCCTGGTGCAGAAGCTTGAAAAGCAGCCACAGCGAGGTGCCTCTTCTTCCTCCGCCTCCTCACAATCACCTGCTGAAGCACATGGGGACACATACGGCCATGACCTGTCTACCACCTCCAGTGCCTATCGCAGGGAAATGTTGGCTGCTCTCGGCCTGAGCCCAAGTACCAATACTGCTGGACTAATGACCAGCCATGGAGTCTTAGGTTCTGGCACTACAACTACCATGACTACACACTCTCTGCCTACCGCCCAGGCTGCTAATCAGTGTGGAGTTTGCCTGCGTGTCCTCAGCTGCCCCAGAGCTCTGCGCTTGCACCAGGCCACACATCTGGGAGAGCGCCCCTTCCCTTGTAAGCTGTGCGGTCGTTCCTTCTCCACAAAGGGTAGCCTCAGAGCCCACATGGCCACTCACCGTGCAAGACCGGCCAACTCCCGTGCCTTAAACTCCTGCCCGTTGTGCCCGCGCAAGTTCACAAATGCTTTGGTTCTTCAGCACCACATCCGCTTGCACCTGGGAGGGCAAATCCCACCTGACGAAGATATGCCTTCTGAAGAGGCAGCAGAAACGGAGAGTGCTGTCTTCGATGAGCGTGGTAATAACTCTCCATCGAAAGCACCACAACTCCTTCCACTGGCCTTAACAACACGCTCCAAGTCTCCAATTAATGCTCTCAGCTCAGGCTCCACTTCTAAGAAATCCACAGCTGCTGATGCCACTTCTGTGAAGACAGAAGAGTCAGAGGGCTCCACACCCAGTATTAGCCCACCCCTGACCCGTAATCCCCCCTTAGTGGGAGCCGAGGACCCCCTGCGTCTGGGAGACAACGCCCTAGCTGATGGTAGCCCCATGAACAGCTCCATGTACTCTGAGGAGGAGACCCATGCTGACCTGGTCAGCACCAGTCCTTTCAAAGCACCCTCAGCTAGTTCTCATTCAGCTGTAGTGAATGGAGACGCAGAGGCAGATGACACCCCTTTATCTCTGTGTGTTTCAAAGCCTAGAGTAGAAAATGATACGCTGCATACAGGAGTTAATAATGATGAAGCCTGCTCCACAGACAAACCAACCACAAGTCCTGATTCCAACCCCGAACCTCCTGCTGCAAATCCCTCACCTGCACTCACCCCACCTGCCAGCCCAAAAGCTATCCCTGAAGCAGAAGAGGCCTGTGGCAGTGTAACACTGGAGGCACAAGAGAGTGATGCTGCCCAAAGCAAAGGCAAGAGTGAGACTACCGCACCCAAAGAGCCTTTGCCAGTGTTGGATTCAGAGCCAGAGAAGGATGCTCCAATGGAGGAGGGTTATGGCGTGCAAGAAAAGCCTTCAGAGGACCCAGAGCCCGCTGTCCCAGCACTGAACACCCAGCCTTCTCGCCCCGACAAACCCTACAGCTGCGCCCAGTGTGGAAAGGCATATGCCAGCAGGAGTGGACTTAAGGTAAGGGTAGATGATATTGTGGATTTATACTGTTCTTGGGTTCTAAGACAATGATTTGAATGTGTTAATATGAAGATATTTAAGTGGTTATACATCTTTATGTCAAGTGAAGATTTCCTCCTTCTGAATTCTGAGTAAAAAAAACTATTGTGTTGTGTCTCCCATCAACAGGGCCATATGAAAACTCACCCTGAAGCTTTGACCAACACCCCCTCCAAGGCTCAAACCAATGACACTGACATTGTGGAGGATCGCTGCTCAGATTCAGCCAGTAAGAACCCGGGACAGCAAGAAGAAAATCAGGGATTGGCTAAATCCCCTGAGAAAGGGGACAGCACAGATCCTCAACCAATCGGTGTTGTTTCAAGTGTGGCGGGCGAGCCTATGGACACTACTGTGTAGAGTTAGTATCGTTAAGTGGCTGCAGTCAGTCTTTAAAAGGGTCCTGACAAGGGAATGTATTTTTTTTTTTATAGAATGAGATTTGTTTTCTTGAGTCATTAATTCTAATTCATGTTTACCTTTTGTATTAGGCAGATAGATCCAGTTTTTATTGTAGTAACATTGCAAGAGATTTGTGAATGTAGTATTTTAGCTATGTTATTTTTGTATTTCAAAGACCACAGTGAGGCCTTATTTTACACACTTCACAGAATTGTCACAATGAGAATTAATTGTTTGCGCTTTTGTCTGCTGACACCTATTTCAGCACATATTGTATAAGCTGATTTGAACAAGAGGGACGATCCAGCATTTTACAAGATGAACTCCATACCAAAACAGGCCAAATTAGTAATGGCCAATGTTTGTAAATATGAGCTGCGGTTACATTTTATGCCTTTTTTTATTGTTACTTTTTTTCTTTCTTTTAATGCCATGCTGCTGAAAGCATGTTTCTGATGTGCTGAGTTGCACTGCGAGTTGCACTGTGTCGTGTGCTTCCGAAACATCTTCTTAAACAAACACATTAGCAATGATGATAACCATGATGATAATAATAATGGCGATGATTGTGTTAGATTATCAGTACTTTTATGAGAAGTCCTTGTACTTATAGCTGTAAAATTTGCTAGCAGCAAATTACCTTATTCATACTGATGATTGTAAATGTTTTTTCTTGTTTGTCGACACTATCTTCAGGGTCAAACCGACAACAAGGATAAACCCTGTCTGCTGTAATTCCCCTCCTTTATCTCTCCTTTTCCCCCCCTCTTCCCCCTGCTCTCCTCTCTCAAAGCACTTGAGAGTTTTCTGCGACTGCAGAAATTGTCTGCACTCACTGCATTCCTGCTTTGCCCAGTTTAGTATTTGTATGCCTTGTAAACCCTTTTTTGTAGCAATGACAAAATGTGTTCCCATGCCTCCCATGTGATGTATAAAAGATAAATAAAACAATGGCGATGTGAAGAGGAGCCCTGTTTGTTGCTCGTCTGTGTTTTTTTGTATTTTTTTTGTTCAGTTTAAGCCTGCGTCTTTGTGAGTTCATTTATCTGTTTAAGTATTCTGTTTGCATGACTCTTGTTCTGTGTGCTGTTGGTCAGTTTTCGCTTGTTTGTTCCAGCTCTCAGTGTGTCTGGATCGGGGGGTTCTTTGTCTGGGGCGCTGGGCTAGCTGTCTCCTAATTCTGCCTTTTTTTGCCCTCAATGTCTTTTAATATGTTTCAGTTCCCCACTACTGTGTGTGTGTGTGTGTGTATGTATGTGTGAAAAGGATAATCAGAGCCTGTATGAGTGTGATTGAGGGTGCAGCTGTAGAGGCCGCCACCTCCCTCCCTACCTCCCCCTGCCTTCCCTCCCCTCTCTGTGTCATACGCTCTTTCATACGCACTCTCTTTCATTTTCTCTTTCATTTCTCTCCCTCACTCTTTCTGCTCGCCCCCGTCACCCCTGTACACCCCCCCCACCACTACCACCACCACCCCCTCCTCCCACCCCATGTAATGAGCTGACACACAGGAAGCTCTAATCCTCACACAATGCCACCCCTCTTCCCCCCAGAGTGACTGGGAGCGGGACAGGGGGCAACAGGGACCAACCTGGCCCAGCTGTCCCCAAAATGGCTGCCTTTAATCCCTCCAGTTTTTAGCCTACAGGGGCTCCTGAAACCATGACAACCAGTAACCAAGGAGAAGAATGCTCAGGGCAGGGAGCGGGACAAAAGGACTGAAAGGAGCCATGTGTGAGAAGTTTGTCCACATGCGTTCGTGGGCGACAAGGGATGTGTCTCAATCAAAAAGAGAAAGAAGGAAAAAGAAAAGTCATTTTAATAGTTTTCAGTTTAAGAAAGGAGCTGGGAGACGGAGGTGAAGACAAAAGTCCACAGGTGTGATGGGGACGGTTGATCACATGCAACACATTTATCACTCATCAATAAGCATTAATCTACTCCGTAGACATCAATCATCTTCAAACATGAGATGAGATGAGCGTCCCATGTAAGATGCATACTTAGCCTACACTTAAAGAAGAATCAACATCTATTTGAAAAGACAAAGAAGTTCTTTATTCCCACATTTTGGTCATTACAGCTGCCATTCAACTAGAATGTGACAGAATCACAGAGTTCATTTTTTAATGATGTGATTATTAGAGTTTTTGTATTTGTTTATAAAGAAAAATCAATAAAACATAGAAATTGGTGTTAAATGGATAGCACTTAACTTAAGTCCCCCTATTTAGCATTTATAAGCCGAAAATAAACATTTAATAAATGGTATTATGCAGTTGTACACAGATATAAGTGTTTATTAATGTATTTGTCAACAACTTAACACTTTAAACATCCTTATAGCTGGATAATGTGTTATAAACCCTTTATTAAATGTGTGTGTACTGCTTATAAATGCTAAATAGGGGATTTAAAGTATATTGTAAATTGCAACGATATATGATATTTTGTTTTAGGCGGGCTTTTGTTTTTTTAGTCACAAACTTGTATCAAACCTATAGGAGTTATTGTACACACTGGGACAAGTGTAGGTCAACCTTTCAATATATGTCTGTAATGAACACACCCCTAAGAGAAAACTGAGTAGATAATAGTTCCTTCATATACTCTCAAAACTCTCCTATTATGAATTTTAAAAGAAGACATAAAGTCAGAATAAACTCCAGTGAAACGCTGTGATTCTATGACCTTCGGTATCTTTTAAATCCACAAGAGGGAGCTGTGCTCTGTAGTTTGATCATCCATCAAACAAGTTGCATCGTTTGACAGCACGTCACTTTACTTTATTTTACACTGAGGTGATTATTACATCATTTTTATTCATTATTATTACATTCAGAATTAGCTTTAACAGCACAAAAGCATCACTACCAAAATATACTTAAGCTACCAAAAGTAACTCATTATGCCGAATTGAAATGACAGAATAATTTAATTACTGTATATTCTGCTGTGCAGCTTAAATCGATAATATCATAATAATATGAATCTGTTAAGTCCCTTGTAACTATCACATACATTTAGTAGAGTACAAAGTACAATGTTTCCCTCTGGAATGTGGAGAAGCAGTAAAACTTAACATAAGATGGATTTACTCGAGTGCAGAAGTTGAGTAAATGTGCTTTTATAGCCCACTAAACATATCAAAGCAATTGTGGTTGGTTTAGAACATATAATTGTGAGTTTACAACTCGCATTTTATTGTCATGCTATAATACGATGATATATAATGCGATTATATCATGTTATCTCTATTGACTTGCAGTTATTTCCACTGTAACATCTATTAAACGACTACCAGTTCCCCTACAGATGATAACACGTGTCTGATGTGCGCGGTAATTTAATTAAAACCCTATCATTCTATAATAACTCACTCAGGAGACACAATTAACCTCCCCTATCCCCCCTCCCCTCGTGTGACTCGTTTCCTTAGCAGTAGAAACCTGTGGAGATGCATAAAAGCCACAAGTTCATGAGCTGAGGAGCGCAGAGGAACAGTGCCGAGCAGAGCCAAACCCAGAGGAAACAGCTGGGCAAAGAGGAAGACGCACGGCGAGGTTTAGCATCGACTGTAACAGAGAGGAAGAACAATGAGAGGTCGAGCTGGTGAGAAGAGCTGAATGAAAATCAGACACTACACGTTATTTGGGATCAGGTTGGACACCCATGAGAAGACACACGCGGAGCTGGAACGCGCATGGGGAAGGTGAGTCTCCCCAAAAAACCGCTGCGTCTACTAGACTGTATCTACTCAACAGGGCTTCTCCTGATAAGTCACAGGTTACTGATACAACATATTCAAAGTTTACAACGCCAGCCTGTTTATCATTTATTAACCTGTAATGTCAGTGTACGTGTGTCTTTTAGTACTGTATGTAAAAGGTTACGTTGAAATACATTCTAGTAAAACTAATGGGACTAGAAGAAGCTTTTAGATTCAGCCAAAAAATCAAATCAAAACCTTTTCTTTTTTTTTTGTTGTCCCTTTACTACTACAAGTTAGGTACCCAGACATCCTGCAAGTAATTCCTCAATATCATCTTTCAGATATAATTCAAACTCCTCATGATAATAAAAGGTTACCAATAGTGATACATCCTCTATGGGTGCCTTTAAAAAAAAAAAAAAAAAAAAGGAGCCGAAGTCTTTCCCTATACGCTTGAGTTGAGAGGATTTTCCGGATCCAGGATGTGACCTTGAGTAACTCATGAAGGACTCATACTTATCAGCAGCTTTTGGACCTTGCACTTTTGTCTGTAAGAGCCGTTTGATCACATGCAGGGAGACTCAATCGACTCTCCTTCTCCTTTCGCAAGTCACTCCTTTCGTGAACCCACGAGCTGCTGATCTGCTGCTGCTGCCTCACGGTATCTGAACTTTTCAGTCACTCTAACCTTCCACTCGCAAGATGTCATATTTGTCTTTAATCTGCATTCTTCTTCTTTTTTGGTTAAACCTACAGTAAATCTCAAAATCGACCCCACTGTTCTTTCTATTGAGGTATTCCCGTGTGTCACAGTTCAATCTTCGTACAGTCTGAAGTCACTGTTCTCGGTTGTTTGATCACTCTCTGTGTGGCTCTGCTCATCAAGAAATGCTTTAACAAGGAAGACTTGCATGTGTTTGGTTGAAAAGGGAAAGTTCTTAGAAGGTAAGAAAGAGTGCAAATTGTCAGGAAATCGTCTTGACGCGACGGTTACATCTCAACTTTCAAACAAATGTATGGACCTCATTTCTCCCTTAAATCACCCAAACATGTTGTTTTTTTTCAGTTATGCAGATTGCCAATTTGTCTTGAAAACCTTACTGTAATATATCCGCAATCTTGACCTTAAATTTCAAATTGGCTGCCCTAAATTTAACAAACTGTTAAGGCAGTTTTGAATGAGAAAGCGCAGCACAGCCTTTCTCATTCAAAACGGCCTTAACAGTTAACATTAAATTTAGGGCAGCCAATTTGAAATTGTGTGTATTTTTACATTAGATTGTGCCTATTAACCCAGAGTGACATTAACATACTGAAGCCATGTGTCTCATCATCAAACTCCATACACGCTGAGGATGATGAACTTTGGGAAACATGTGACCGGCAGCCACCGTGCTGACACTCTCAAACTCTGCACGTGTGTGTAGGTGGAGTGATGGGCAGCTATGAGTCAAAAATGTTTGTGTGTTTCAGTTGGTAATTCTTCCTCAGCTAGTATGGTTACTAATGAAGAGCTGGGGTTTTCAGGCATGTGACGTGTTTGCTCCTCTCCCTCTCCTCTCTGTCAATACACTCAACCTTAAAAGGCCATTTGCTGTGCGGCCTAATGGCTCTCCAATCCACAAAACTGCCCTCAAATCCAACAGTGTCCACACGAGTGTGGCATTATGGGATTTCTTTGCATGTTTGTTCCCACATTAGCGCCGTTGGCATGTAAATATGTTTTTGCTTTGTCTGGATTTGGACAGGATTGAAACAACACATGTATTTGCTGTATGTATGCTACGACAAATCAATCTCCGTGGCAACAGCATCACTGATATGATGTGCGTTTTCTCCGCAGATGGCAGGAGATGATCATCTGCGGGGAAAGTTTTAAGTCTTCAGTCTCACACCGACGTGGAAAACTCTCCCATTGTGACTGAAATCTTGTTCAGAAAACCTTTTCTGGCTTTCCTAATTTATCAATAAACCACCAAAAACACAAACAATGGCGTCCTACAGCCCTGCCCCGACGCAAGAGGCGAACAAAGGCGGCCCCCAAACTGCAACGCCCAAAAGCTCAGAGGAGTCCATGAAGCTGAAGAAGGAGATCTCCCTCCTGAACGGGGTCTGCCTGATCGTGGGGAACATGATCGGCTCGGGGATTTTCGTCTCACCCAAGGGCGTCCTCATCCACAGCGGCTCCTACGGCCTCTCTCTGTTGGTGTGGACCATCGGAGGGATCTTCTCCGTGTTCGGGGCCCTGTGCTACGCTGAGCTGGGGACCACCATCACCAAGTCGGGGGCCTCCTACGCCTACATCCTGGAGGCCTTCGGGGGTTTCATGGCCTTCATTCGCCTGTGGACGTCGCTGCTGATCATAGAGCCGACTAGCCAGGCCGTCATAGCCATCACGTTCTCCAACTACATGGTGCAGCCCATCTTCCCCACCTGTATAGCTCCATACTTGGCCAACAGGCTGCTGGCTGCTGCTTGTATATGTAAGTACACATCTGGAGTGTGTGTGTCTGTGTGTGTCTGTGTGTGACATTGAGAGAGTGAAAACCAAAAGACGAGTCAGTTCAAAAGTGTGGAAGTGACATAAAGAGAAATGATGTCTGCCGCAGTTTCCCATCTAAAAGAGAGCATGTGAGCTTTGTAGACTAGAGAAGTGAAAAATGGTGACACTCCTGCTGCACTCAGCAGGTCTGCAGCAGAAAGACTCACTGACATCAAACGAAAGCGGAACTGAAAAAGCCATTTTACTCAATCTCAGAAATCCTGGCGTGACGTGTCAAGCGTGAGGATTTGAGTCACAAAGTTCTGTTGTCGTTATGGGAACCGCCAGAAACGGCTCATGAATGTAAAGGTAAAACCTTTGTACATCGACGTGGCCCACATCGCCGAGGTAACTAGAACACAGCGGCGCTGAGAAAGAGCAAAGCTGACAAATGAATCAAACTAACAAGAAATTTACAAAAACTGCCGAGGCAACCGAGCCCAATTTAAGAGGCGAAGAAATACCAACGCTCAGGCAACCAGACACCGAGACAAGAAGCCAAAGTTAAATCTTACAGACAAGCCCTGATATGCAAGGTTAAAAAAATATACACATTGTGCTAGTTTGCAATAACAATAAATATTGCTCATTCGCCCACCCACTTGTGCCATGCACTGATAAGCAGTTCTCAGAGGAGGAGAGGCTGATAGCTGTTAGTTAAAGTCCTGCAGTGAGACTCTGACCTGAGAGGCTGCTGCCAGCTCAGCACAGGAGTGAAGCTTAAAACCAAACTGGACACACTTCCTGTCCGTTAAAAACGTTTATTCCAAGGAAACTGGGCCTCTGCACCCCAATTGTATCCTTTATTAGTTGCTTTTGGTCCTACTGTTATTGTTATTAAGTTATTTACAACCTATTTTTTTAAGCTCTAGTCAGGACTTCTCATAAAAATGTATGCTAGCTCTAACAGAAGTTGGTCCAATGCTAAGGAAGCCAAAAAAAAAAAGAAAGAATTAAATGTTACATGTGAGAATTCTAACATAGTAAGTGAAACTAAATGTTGATTTACTATGTCGTCATTTACATTCTCATAATATCGAATTAAGTCAAAAGATTTGACTCAAATTATTTTACTTAATGTGTCATAATTCAGACATACTATCCCTTTTTTTTCTCAACGTGTGGTTTAATATTTCATAATCATGATCTTGACTCGACTACTTTTAAATGGTATCATTATATCTAATGATTATTGACTTAGTAATTAAAATTTTTTTTTTATCAATACCAACTTTTCCTGCACTTTTTTTCTCTTCTTGGTGGAAATGGGCTTTAACAAATCTCTAATATGACCCTCGTGCTCACCATGTAACGCAGGTGCTGCAAAAATCATTCAGTAATCTCACACGTAGCAGAAGAGCAGGTTTGCTTAGAGTCATGTGACAGAAATAAAACTTTTAACAAAAGTATTAAAAAAAAAAAAAATCCTAATTTGTATCCGTCAGCAGTAAGAAAACACCTCCTCCTTCCCTCGCTCAATAACATGTCAGTTGAACGCTTTTTGCCAGCCATCCTCCGTAGTCCTGGATGTCAGAGCTTCCCACCCGCACGAGAGATCACTGTCAGTGAGAAACTGAATGACTTTTTAAAAATCTCCATTTCACTTCACATGTGGACCATATTTGACCTCCACTACCAGTCAGCTGGTCTCCTACACCCGATCTCACACCTCCCACCCTTCTAACCTTTCACTGTCAACACACCACGCCTCTACTTCTGTGTGGCGAAGTCTCCCTCTCCATCGCTCATCGCCGGTTGCCTCCGTCCGGGGCTGTGTGTTTTATTGTATTTGATCGGGCCTCCTGTTGGGTTAGGGCTTGTTATGATCCTCTAACTGTCAAAGTGGGGGAAGATGATAGTGTTATGATTCGTCCCCTCAGTGCGGATGAAGGTGGTCGACATGGTGTAGGGGGCGGTGATGTAATCCTGTTTCGCTCTCTTCTTTAAACGTCTTGGTTGATGGAGGTCATGGTGGAGCGATAAGCGAGCGGCGAACTTGTAGATAAAATGCGTTCACTCAGCTGGTTTGCGGGTGAGTTTCTTTTTATCAGCGCTTACGAGACTTGCAGAGGCAAAGAGGAGGATTTACGCCAGAAAAAAAAATGCCTTTATCTCGAGGAGGTTTCTCATTCAAAATGAGCTGACAAACCTGTGCCTGGCGTGGCCACGTTTACGAACTTGAAAGGATCACGTGCTGATAAGAGCCCAGAGAGAGATAAGTCATAGAAAGAAGCACGAAAACATGTTTTCCAAGAACATCAATGTTGCTCAAAGGGAACGTGGGCAATAAAGAAAAAGTTGAAGTTGAGACTTTTCCTATCAGTCGTTGAGGCTCCGAGTCAATAAGTAGGAACGGTCACACATCACCTCCAGCAGAATTATACAAGGTTCAGTTGCTGTGTGCACGTGTGTGTGTGCATGTGTGTGTGTGTGTGTGTGTGTTAGGTTGTATGTGCTGCACTCAGCTGTTTCCTCGTCTGAAAAACAACAGGCCAGTTTGCTTGAGTCAGCAGCAGCGTTTCCTTAAATCAGCCGTCCTCTCACATGGATACATGCCAGCGCACACTAGGTTTACAGAGCAAATGTCACCCCACTGAGAATGTTAAAGGATTTATTTGTGTGTGTGTGTGTGTGTGTGTGTGTGTGTAATATACCCATATTTATACGTGTGCTTTGGTTGCTTCCACTTACCACAGGTTTGCTGACCTTTGTGAACTGCGCCTATGTAAAGTGGGGCACCAGGGTGCAGGACTTCTTCACCTACGCCAAAGTCATCGCTCTCATCGCCGTCATCATCACAGGCCTGGTGAAGATCGGACAAGGTCACTAACTCTTAAATCAAATCCGCCACAATATCTTTAAAAAAGACAAAGAAAAACCGGGCTTTTCGCGCACAAGATCTGGCGATGATTTCTGGTTCAAATGTAATTATTGTGTTTGGTGTTTTTCCAGGTCACACACAGAACTTCGAGAGCATGTTCGATGACTCCTCTCAGGACCCAGGACACATTGCTCTGGCTCTGTACTCCGCTCTGTTCTCCTACTCTGGATGGGACACCCTGAACTTTGTCACAGAGGAGATCAAGAACCCCGAGAGGTGAGGAGAGAAACGATTGACAGTTAACTTTGATAAAACACTTGCTTTAATTCTAACTGCACCTGGTGTGGCACTATGAGTGTTTAGCCACCACATGATGCAAAAAATAAATAAAAAATCAATCAAGCTTTAGTTTGGATCTAATTGTCTGCACTGAAACCCTGGTTATATTCACATTTTATTGATAGACAACTTTGTCCTAACTATAAAAACAGGAGTGCTAACACCTTTGAGACTTACTTCTCTGCTTTCGGGCTTTAAGAGAGAGCAGTTCCTGTAACTTTAAGTCAGATCTCTTCCCATCATGTATTTCTCCTGGACAAAGCTGAGTCAAATGTTATGATTTTGAATGAGTATTGTCTTGCGCTGGTATCTCACACACACGTCTTTACACTTGTGAATATGTAGTCATTGTATTCAAAGTTTCAACTGTGAGTGGAACTACGAACATCCTATTTTATTTTAAACAATTAATCCCATGAGATTATTTCTATAAAGCCAAAGGAAACGCGTTCCTTCCAGTGCGTTATAAAGCAGGATAAAGGTTTCCATTTCGGCTCTGAAATTTTAGTCAATGAGAAACAACCACAATCGCAAAGTGTGTGCGTCTCTGAGAGCTTTTCTGTGATTCACAGAGCCAAACACTGATCAAATGAAGTGAGACTACACATGTGATTGGATCAAAAGCTCCCAGAGTTCCCAGGGAGATTAAGTGAAAACGCCCCCAATTTATCACAATCCCCATCCTCCCCTCACCCACGGGGTCGATCTGTTTTTGACCCAGAGGCTCATGAGGAAGCCGAAGCCTCAGCATCTCATTTCTTTTGCTTCCCTCTGCTGTTTGTTTGCGTGTACTACAGAAACCTGCCCCTGGCCATCGCTATTTCCATGCCCATCGTCACCGTGATCTACATTCTGACAAACGTGGCTTACTACACCATCCTCCCCATGAACGCAATCTTAGACAGTGACGCTGTGGCTGTGGTAAGTGCATGTGATCCTCAACAAGTCGCTTTGCTTTGTTCTACATCCATCGAGTGCATTTACAACATTTAATCTTCTCTTTGCAGACGTTTGCAGACCAGGTGTTTGGCGTCATGAACTGGACTATTCCCTTAGCTGTGGCTCTTTCCTGCTTCGGAGGACTCAACGCCTCCATCCTGGCTTCCTCCAGGTTAGGGAATCTCCCTTGCAATCATTTCACGTCTGTGTTGTCAGCACCCTACTCATTGCGTCCGTCAACATCACCGCTCTGTTGCTTCTTGCTGTGTCTCTAAAGGCTGTTCTTCGTGGGCTCCAGAGAGGGCCACCTGCCCGACTACCTGTGCATGATCCACATCCACCGCTACACCCCCATCCCCGCCCTGCTCTTCAACGTCAGTCAGCCCTCACCGTTTCATTTACGCTTTTATATTGTATCCCACTGTTGTATCGCAGTCCGACTTACGATGTCTCTCGTACGTCTCTGCAGGGCATCATGGCTCTGATATACTTGTGCGTAGAAGACGTCTTCAGGCTGATCAACTACTACAGCTTCAGCTACTGGTTCTTTGTTGGGCTGTCCATTCTGGGACAACTGTACCTGCGCTGGAAGCAGCCGGACAGAAAGAGGCCACTAAAGGTAAGAAAGCAGAATCATAGATATCGCCATTTCTTTTATTCCTGGAGCCTACATTACCCACAATTCAACTCAACGCAGCCCCCCAGTTATTTCCATAAATTGTTGTTGTATTTCATGGTATTGTGTTTTACCTGCACTTGTGAAGAACCTTGTAACTCTGGTTGTGAAAGGTGCTATAGAAATACAGTTTATCTTCCAATTTCTTACATATTTAATGTTGTTATTCAGACCCTCATCTCTTTTTTTCCCCCCCTCTTCCTTCCTCAGCTCAGTCTCTTTTACCCCATCATTTTCTGCCTGCTCACCGTCTTCCTGGTGGTGGTGCCGCTCTACAGTGACACCATCAACTCCCTGATCGGCATCGGCATCGCCCTGTCAGGAGTGCCCGTTTACTTCCTCTGTATCTACACCCCGGCCAGTAAGAGGCCACTGGGGCTACGGAGCCTCATTGGTAAGAGAACCGCAGGATTCTCTCATTGCTTTTGTACATTAAAAGCATCTTTGTTGATTCTTTAAAGCAGGGGGCCTCAAATTACCTGAAGGCCACTGACCGGGTTAACTCCTCTCAGACCCTTTTTTTTAAAACAATAAATTGTCGTTAAGTAGTTGTTTTAGCGAAGGGTTCGTAGATGTCGTTTGACTGAGGGTAGAAGTTGAGGGGTAATGCTCATTAACCCGAGGCAGGAGAAGTTATCTTAACTTGTGTTGGTCCAACAAAAACAGGGAAGTCCACAGTCACACAAAAAATAACTTCACCCCAAACAAGACCCGGGGCGTTGATCTCACGTGCCAGTAGCAGGGGTGGAAAGTAACCTAGTACAATTGTGAGGTACTTGTACTTTACTTGAGTATTTCCATTTTATGCTACTTTGTACTTCTACTTCACTACAATTTTGAAGCAAATATTGTACATTTTCTCTCCTCTACATCTGACAACATTAGTTATTTTGCAGGTTCATATTATTAATACGAAATATAAAATCAACTAAATAATTAGGATGTACTATTATTAAGATACCTGGCAGCATAACGTCATTAAAGTTAGCTCCAGCTTCACCAGCTGCAAAATTAAAATGATGTTCACATTAATGGATCACTAATAATCCAGTGATATAATAAATAGTATTCCCAAAAATGGCCATTCTGCACAAGTTTTTTAGTTTGGGTACTTTAAGTACATTTTGATCTGAATACTTTTGTGCTTTTACTGAAGTAAAAGACCTGAGTACTTCTTCCACCTACAGCTAATAGAAAGGGTCTGCTTCAGAAAACTGCAGTGCACCCTGGGAGTCTTTTTCCAAGCCTAATTTACTTCAACTCAGCTGCTGCAGAGTTCTTTGCTTGGACCCAACACTAACTTAAATTCAAATTGGTGTCAATTAGATTTGGATTCAGCGTGATAATAGATGAACAGGTCGCCTCAAACTTTCTCTCGTCTGCTTCTCTTTCAGCTAAATCCGGCGTGTTGATTCAGAAGGTGTGCTTCTCTGTTCTCACTGAAATGGACAAGGAAGAGTAGGCCAACAACGCACAAATGTAGGCCAACAACGCACAGAGGTAGAGCCTGAACTCATCGTGGCCAGCCGCTGCCGCCACGAGGCCTCGATGGGCGAATCATTTGGGCTGGAGCTGGACCCAGCTCTCCGACCTGTCAATCATCACCCGGTGATCATGTTAATGAATGTATGAATGATGGCGCCCGGGTGCTTGTTGGCAAGCATTTCACTCTGGCTGACAGACTTCAGAGACTGCGCTCCTGAAGAAATCAACACCTCTTTATATTACTGAACCGTTCCCATTAGCAGAGAATTATTTAATTCATATGTCGAGACAAAGTATTTTGTGTGAAATTACATACATGTAATACCTTTTTGATTTTGCTGAAAAGGTGGCAAATTATTATTATGGTTAAATTGTTAAAGTGGACAGGAGAACATCTTTGAAACTAAAAGCATTGCCGACCATATAAAGAGCCATGATATTATTATTATTATTATTTGCACAAAGAAAATCAAGGAGTAAAAGAGACGTTCACTTATGTGGAGGGAAAAGTTAATAAAGTTTTATACTGTGAGGCTCAGGTGAAGGGCTATTTTTACTAAAATGACCTCTTTGTGTGTCTGACTTAAACATTGTCTGTTAAATGTAAAAGAGTTTGTGACAGTTGAGCTGCAAACATGTATTTATAATAAAATTACTCAACATACATTGACTAATGTCTTTCCTTCTGCTCCAAAGATGTTTCTGGGGAAGTGGATTCATGCGTCGAGTTCTCCTGCAACTCACGATTCATTTCATGAATCGAATAATCTGCAGATTATTTTCTAGAGTAATCGATTGGTCTTTAAAAAGTCAGAAAATAGTGAAAAATGATTTAAATCGATTTGTTTGTCACTCCAAAACCCAAATATATTCACTTTAATAGGATGTAAAACAGATTAAAAGCAGGAAACCTCGAGATTTGAGGATGTAAACAGCATTATTTTTCAGCCGATCAACTATTTGCAGCTCTAGTTTTATGTACTCAAAAATCACAAAATACACACCAAAGTGGTTGTTTTGAGGACGATTTCACATTTTAATTAGAATACATAATGACAACCCTTTTCTTACCCGTCCTCTCTTCCAACCATAAATATTTACATAAATCATCAGAAGCCATCACTCTGATCTATCCAACAGTGTCCTTCCATGGCCTCGCCTTGCCACTGCCTGGCTTGTCTTTAGTTGATGCTGCAGCCATGGGTGGGGTCTGCTGCAGGGGATTGTGGGTAAAAGTCTGCCTCAGTGGACCTGCAGAGGGAAATGAAGAGAAGACAAACAAACACATTCTCAGTTTCAGTATACAGAGTGAGACAATAGTGACGTCTTCAAATGCCTTACTTTGTCTGTCCAACAGTACAAAACGCAGAAATATTAGTAAATTAGAAATATAAGTAAAACTGAAAATGTTCACATTGGAGAAGCTTGAATTAGAACTTTTGCTATTTTGTCTGAAGAAAAAAATGCCGTTACAATTAATCTGTCAAATGAATAATTGAGAAATGATCAGTTCTACTCTAAAGATTAAAAATCACACAGTTTTAACATCACAAAATGTGCATCAGAATACTGAGCTGCAAGCAGTGTTCACACCTTAAGTACATATATAAGTACAAACTGAATATCCAGCAAGAAACTTTAAAAATATTTTTTATTTAAGTGTGTTTCAGGCCGTAGATTGTTACTATTTGCTCACAATGAATCTCCTAAACCCATGAATGCACTGTTTTTTGAGAATGATTTTATTATATTATTTTATCGTCTTATTATTGAAATAACGGCCGGTGGCCACAAGGGTGAGCACCTCTTCCATTTCTGCATCAAGAATGGCACATCATTGTGTTGAACACACACACATTATCTGAATAAGCAGTCCATTCATTTGTTCAAGCTACTTATTCAACAGGCTACAGAAACTACAGTAATTCAGTATTAAGCAACTTTCCCCCCCCCAAGTCATGGAGTTTTAATGCATATTTAAATGGATACATTTATAGAGATAACATCCTGTATTTTATATATTTATAATGTCACATGCCAATGTGTTTTTCCACCTGTCCAACTTGCACTTTTTTTCCCCCCATCTTTTCTTCTCGTTTAGAGAAAACGCAGCCAAACAAAGAATGAAAAGTGTACGTAGACGTGAAGCCGATGAACTAGTGGGGAGACTGACCTTTAGCAGTGAGGTCCAGATGATTTTTGATTCTTCTTTCCCGCTCTTGCAGCTGCTCGGCCAGTTTCGCTTGTTTCCAGCCTGGAGACCAAACCACAGTTGCAACATTGACAAAGACTCAATGATTTACCATCACTACTAAAAACAATAAATCAAATGCCCTTGAGACCTAATCTATTGGATGGAAGTTAAGATGCTTACCCTTCTTCAAGCTTTCGATAAAGCCCTCAGTTTGGGGCATGGCTGAGGCTGAGTGTTTGATCTTCTCCGGGATATTAAACTTCTTTCTGACCAAGGGGTGTTTGAGCAGGGCAACCTGGCCCAAGGAGATGCAGTTGGAGGTCAGCCAGTAGGTGAACACCGCCTGAGGTTTGTTTGAGGATGAAAAGGAACGACGTTGAATGTACAAAGTGTGAAGCAGCCGGTTTAAGTATGTACTTGCTACGCTTTCAGCATGATGTGAAGTTAAAACACAAGAACGAAAACTGACTGACCGTGGGGAAGTTGATAGTTAAGGGGAGGATGACAAAGGGCATGATCCTGAACACCGTCTTCATGTTTCTCAGGTTGGGGTTGTCGACACCAGACTCGGCACCCAACTAAGAGAGAGAAAGCGCCAATGCGGTGAGCATAACAAAAATCATAACGCCACCTGTCACAAACTCAGTCCAATGATAGTCCTGGTAATATTACTTTACAGTTACTGACAAGTTAGGTAAAAGCGGGCTGACCTCCAGGATGAAGAACATGGTTCCAGTGACGACCAAAGGTAGCACGTAAAAAGGATCTGCTGCCGTCAGGTCTGTAAACCAAAGCAGACCTCCCGTCTGCATGCTGGGGACCGGCAGAGAGGACATCTTCCTCAGCGCGATGAAGAAAGAGATGAAGACTGGTGCCTGGAGGCACAGAGAAGTGATTTGACACTGTTTATTTTTGTTTTAAACTGGTATTGTGAAAAGCAGGTGTTTACCTGAAGATTTTCATGCAATTTTGTCTCCACAAAAAGCCAATGCAGACAAATGCGGACATAAAAATGAATCCTGCTTTGATAAATTATACAGAGATAAACTGACCTGCACCAAAGGTACCAGGAATCCACGGAGAGGATTTACATCATGCTTCTTCTGGAACAAATTCAGGTCAGAGTAGGCTTTGGCAACTGTAACATGCAAACAACAGCACGTGACAAGTTGATGAAGCTGGATTTTTTTTTCTTCTTTTGTAAACCAGCACACACTAATAAACATCTGAATTATGACTGAAAAAAATGCAATAAATAAAGAAGAGAGACACTTTACATTCAAATTGGTTTCCACTCTGCTTGGCCTCACTCAACCGGCTATTCAGTTTGCTCATCTCGGGCATAACATTGTTTAACTTGGCTGCCTCCCTCTGGCCCTTCACTATGACTGGAAACACAGCCAAACGAGCCAACACCGTTCCTATACGAGAACGAGGGATCAACAGAAACAGGAAAGAAGAGGATGAGAAAGGACACAGGAAATACAGTAGACATTGTTTGAGTCGCTTAAAATGAGACTCACCCCTAAAACTGCCTGAACTACTTTCCCAGATTGCCTGAATGTTAGTGTTGCTTACCTACGACAATGGCCCCCCACCAGGGCAAACCAAGATCCACGTGCATGATTTCTAACAAGCTTTGGACCAGCCCCACTGGTGTTTTGGCGGCCAATCCCAGCTCCGCTAAACTGGTTTCTGTCGTCACAGCCTGCAGGACCTCCACTGCAGTCGGTGCGAAATCAGCCACCTGCTCAATGAATGGCTGCGATAAAACAGTGCCAGAGTCAGCGGACAAAAGCTCGGTTGAGGAATCCAACACTGGAGGAGGAGAGACGTCCACTAATGGTGCTGCCATGGAAACAGTTTCAAATGGGATCTGAAAAACACCAAAGAAAACGGAATCAAGTTAGAAGGTAACAAAAGGCCTTAGATTTAACTTCGGATGTAGTCTCGCCCACCTGTTCTGTGATTGGTTGTGCGATGATGGGGGTCGGGTCAGCGGGCAGAGAGAGGGAGGGGGACTCCAGGACTGGAAGGACGTCAAAAGCTTCCGACACTGGAGCCGCCATGTTTCCATCCTCAGGTGGGATCTGGAAATATCAATATAAACAAGGTATATGTGTAACGATTTCAAACAGCTGTTCCAATTTGACTTTGATATTTCAGCAAAGATTCGGTGCATGATAAAAACTCTGGCCACAACATGATTCAATTTCAATTGATAGATTTCAATACTTCTAATATAGAAACACAGAACAGTTGTAACAGCTCATAACATACTGATGAAAGCTCTAAAATTAATAGAAGCATGCCAAAGAAGGTGGACTTTGGCCAGACTTAGTGGTACCTTGGTATACATAAAAAACACATAACTGGAGCCTGTGGTCAATTCTAAAATGTAGTTAATATCTCATAATGCTATGAAAGTTTGATTACATCACCGATGATTGTACACAACAGGGCCCATATTTTAAATTCTGGTTATTTAAGAAATCAACACGACAAACTATCGTTATATATCTGAATGCATCTTTAACTCACATGGTTAAAAAAAAACTAACATAATACTCTTTCCTTTTAATTTCCGTGCCGTTCACTGATTCTGCTCAACAACAGCTTTGCCATTAGACTGATCACCTGTATGACAACTCACCTGTGAACTGTTGTGTCTGGCTGCCATGGCGTTCACCCAGAGGAACTTCCCATGCTGTCTGCGGCCCAGCAGGGTCCTGGCGGCAGGGCTGCGACACTCAAAAACGGTGTGAAGATTGGACTTCTGGAGCAACCGCTGTTTGTAAACCAGAGGGACAGCGTGTCAGCCAGATACACATTGGTCGGGGCCCTAAACCTGCAAACTGCAGCATGTATGAATGTATAATAAGGTGACCTAATTCAGAGGAGAGCCAGATAATAATGCCATATCTTTTTTTGTTTTCTTATTTTCCTCTGTAAATGGTAATGAAGGAAATTCAGATTTCAGAATTTACAGTTCAGCCATCAATATCAACTGACGGGGAAAAAAATTAAGAAACAACTGGAACAATATACAGTATGCGTTTTATTATTTAAAGCCTAGTCGCACTTTGGACTGTCACCGAAACAACATTTTACTTCCACAAATCCTTTAAATGCAAATCTGTAAATCATATCACAGAACATTTTTCCTCTAAAATGTTAGTTTATTGCAGCATCAATAACCACTGCAGTAGCATCGTTGCAGTGGAAAATATGTCCTAAAATGTATCGAGGATTCTTGGTTTAATGAGCCTTATGACCTGAGATAACAGAACAATTCACCTGTAATCATTAGTGACAAACCTAATACATTTACTGAGCAGGAAATAGTTCATTAAACACTGTAGCTATAAACTGAGCTCTAAAATGTGTCGCATAATCTTCTTGTGTCAAAAATGAATTGAGGCAGATGCCATTGTTCCATAAATACATTGGTTAGACACTTTTGCAACAAGACCATAGCAATACAATAAAGGATTTGAACTTTTAGAAATGAATTAAATGATCTGATCATTTATCTGAACTTCATGACCTAGACATCATAAAGCAGGTAAGAATTTAAATACACTGACCTCTGGTGTCAGACTAAGTCAGGACCCAGCAGCAAGGTTTAGACTAAACAACACGTTACTAGTTTAGGTTTGAACCTAGTTTAAACCCTTAAAATATGACTAAACTAATAGTAGAGCAACAGCCCCAGTATCATTTCTTCAGCAGCAATGTTTTGGTAGTTACCGTACTGACAAAGTTAGCAGCTGCTAACAGAGCCCTGCTAGCATAAACTTGACGTAACACTTTATTAATGTAAAAAAACAACAACTCCTGGTGGCTTTATGCACACATGTCAGTACTTCTAGCAACACTGCCCACGTTGTTGTTCTTGTTTAAAAACCTGGTGATTTGACGGTTACATTAAATATCGCTGGACTGTCTTTATTCGCTGTCGCTGTCAAAGTCACGCAGAAGGCACTCGTAACTGTGTGGATGCTAACCAGCTAGCGAGTTAGCCGGGGAACGTCGCTGCTTTGTGTCTTTGTTTCGGAAACAGGGATAAAGTACCAGATGTAAAACTGTAAAGAAGACCTACGTGGTTCCAAATGTCCGAAAGGGGGTGGCTGCCTCGGCTCGGTTTTCCAGTCTGTCTCAGGAAACATCTTGCAAGGCAACCGGGAGTCACCCCGCTCCTGATGGCAGCCATGCTGGAGGAAATGAAAAACCTGCTACGGGAAGCTGGAGGAGTCAATTCTCCTGGCGCGCGAGTAAAACAATAATGCAATTTCTATTTCCTTTCACAACACACTAAATATGTCATTCCCTAGTGGTGAAATAAGTGCATTCACGCGACTGTATTGCTCTACTCTACTAGCCCACTAGATATCAGACATGTAACCTAATTGTCTGCAACTACCACAGTCTCAGATTTAAAATATTTGGTATAATTTCTAACTACGACGTGTTTTTCATCTTGCCCTTTTGTGTCAAGTTGAAAGATTATGCTGAAATATAGAAAACAAAATAGTCATAAAGCACTACACGTTTATAGGGA
>CALSBV010010748.1:2391056-2406241 GCA_943590825.1 Bovichtus diacanthus
TGATTTTATGCAAGGGATAGTGTCTGTGTCTTTTTTTTTTTGTATTACACCTCTAAAAGCCCTTGCAGGGACCCCTGATGATACCCTGTTCTGCATGTATTTGATACACTAAATAATGAGGCATATATAAGCCATTAGACAGAATTTGTTTTTATTTTGTACAACAACAACATCTTTTTATAACATGGGAAAATAAAAAGGTGTATTGCAGTAAAATGGCCTATGCAGCAAAGTTTTAAAACGTGTAAACAGCAGCAGGAGGAGATGGAGACGGAGACGGAGATGGAGATGGTCTCTGTCAGGCGGTCAGTCCTCCAGGAACCTTCATCACCATGTGGATGGAGGACATGTGCTGGATTCCATAATCCTTCAGCAGCCCGAAGTCTCCATCCAGCATCTTGTCTGTGAAGATCAGCCGCAGAGCTTCCACTCCTGTACACACAGGAAGAATCATAATCACTCAAATATAATCACTCAAATACATACATCACTACATCATTTAAAATGTATGTTTCCTTTTAATGCCAAGTTCAAATACACTTTCTTGACCTCGCAACTGTAGACTTTAGGACTTTTGACCTTTTTCTTCTAAACTTTCATTTTCCGAATAAATCAAGACGACATCAACAAATTACTAGTGGTAACTAAGTACGTATACTTGAGTACTAAACAACTTTGAAGTAGCCTAATTGTTCTTTGCATGAGTGTTTGTGTGCTACTTTATACTTCATACTACTTTATAATGTATTGTTATTGGTTAAACTGTCCAACGGTAAAGCAGAACAGGAGCTTCATCGAAAAAAATAATATTAATCATTTACCATTCAAATTCTGCTCAGTAAGTACAAGGCATCAATAATGCAATATATAGCCCACATTTAGCCCACATGTAGGATTTATGTAATGTGTTATTACTACTTTTCCTCTAGGTATAAACAAGCTGATTCCACCGCTGCCGACTATCAAACGCTTTCAAGGATTAAAAAATAAAATAAAATTAAAAAAAGTGCAAGGCCACCCTGGTTTCATGGGGGGAAGAATGTGGGGATATTCTGCTGATAGACAAATGCACAACAGGAACAACTAAACTCAAAGGTGTTTACTGAAGGCTCCTACCTGCGCTGTCGGGAAGCTTCTCTGCTACCCTGTCCTTCAGCTGCAGCACTGTCATTTTTTCAAACTGCTCAAGTGTGTTGCACAGGTCGATCAACAGCTTCTCGTTTCTCAATCCGTGGACCACGACCTGGTAGATCTTTCCCATAGTTGCTGTGCTGTTGTGGGTGCGAGTTGCTCGGCCGCTGGGAGAGAGGTAATGGACGTTGTTTGGAGCTGGTGATACTTTCACTTTCGTCTTATAGTGATTACGATGATGATTTATATATTTATATATTCCCTTCTGTAACCTTGCGCAACAGCCAACGTGCCAACAATGTGAATGTGCTGAAATAAGTGGAAACCACCTTATACTCCAGCAGTGTTTGGCATCTGACGAAAACACCACGGTGTTAAAACCAGAATTATTAACAGTCTCAAACGAGTTATTAATGTGGAACAATCATTTCAAAACAAAAATGTATAGCACAAAAAAAGGCGACTTTGCCCCATAATAAAAAGGAATCAAAAATTAACTTAGAATAAATAAAAAATAAATGTCAATAAAATGAAATGGAAAAAAAAAAAAAAGAGGTGGATTCCACGGTGCATGACTCATCGTAACAGCCGGAGAGAAACTGAAAGTAAAGAAATAATTTAAAAAAAACAAAAACCTGTTGGAGTCTCTGTAAGTGAGCCAGCATCAGAGACACATTCAGTGCAGACACAGAGAGAAGAGGAGCTGAAACAAAATGACTACAGTTGAGGAGGAGAAAAGATACGACCCCAATGACACGACTCTGAAGTTCGTCAACAGACAGGATGATCTGGATCCACTACGTGAGCACCAACAAAAAAAAATCCTTGAACGCAATTATATTGTAACACATGTGCAATGTCGTCCTATTTCATGGGTCTGTGGTGCACGTATTGATTATTGCATTAACTTTCACTTTGTTAATATGCAACAGCAGAGGGAGATGTGAGGCATTATATTCTTATTTGTTCTCTATTGGAAGGCAGGTGGATGTGCAGTACTGTATATACGTGACTGTGATGCTGAGTTCAATGTCTGTTTTTTTTTGTCGTTTTGCTCTTGTTGTCGTGCCCCTCAGCCCCAGAGGAGGGAGACGAGTGTCTCCGAGCAGAGATGTCCTGCGGTCACGCCGTCACCCCTGAGTCTCTCACTGGGTGGTGTCGCAGCCTGCTGGATCAGGTACTTTCCACCATTTACAGAGCACAAAGGTCGGTTTTCACTTCATGTCTCCTAAAGAATAACACATTCCTAACCGCCAAAAAAAAGATAGAGCCCTTTTTGACAACTTTTTAAACTACCATGTTTCATTTTTGACACACATATTTCCTTCAAATAAGCATTGGCACACTGACCTCCTCCTATCTATATTACTTTCATGCAAAAGTTTTTTTTTTTTTTGTTTCATTCTTGCCAATTCAGAAATGGAAACAGGACATTTCTACAACGTTATGTCCTCGGTGTGTAACTGACTTTTTGTCCCAGGCTGGATGATGTCGATTTACTATTTAGAATTACGCCTTTCTTATTTCTCATGTAATGGATGCTCAACTCCCCAGCCAGTGTTCACCACATCTTCGACTGGCAATATACCATATCCTGTCCTTTCTGATTTCAGGGCCATTACAAATTTAAGTGCCCTGCTTTAAAGGACGGCACTTTGCAGAAGTGCGACAAAGAGTGGTCTTATCAAGAGGTGCGCAGGCTGGCAGTGCTTTCAGCTGAGGAGATGCAGTACTTTGAAGAGAAAATGGCCCGTCTGGCTGCATCAGAATACTGTGATTTCAAAACAGTGAGTGTCCTGGAGTTGTCTCTTCCTTCAAAAAATGACAGACTTAAAGGTTCCATATTGTAAAAAGTGAGATTGACATGTCTTGTTTGATTATAAAGCAGGTCTAGGTGCTATTTATATACTGCGGAAGTTTCAAAACGCTCAATCCACGGAGAAATGCACACAGCCCATATTCAGAAACTGTGCCTTCAAAAGAGCCGTGATGTCACAACTATACAATATATAGGTAGAAAATGCCGCTACAGTTCCGTTACATGAATTGCCCGGCTAATATGACGGTGCAGAGACGCTGAGAACGCAGAGAACTGAGCTTTTCAGACGGAGCTTGAATACAGTATATTCAGACAGACAGTATGAGAAAAGAAAGTGTTTTTTGAAACATTGAAGCATGCAAACATGTTCTCGTAGAAACCCCAAATACAAGTATGAACCTGAAAATAACCATAATATGTTCCCTTTAAAGGAATAGTTTATTCTTTTAATAGCGCTTATTCGCTCTCTTGTGGAGAGTTAGATGAGAAGTTTGATGCCACTCTTATATTTGTATTGTAAATATTTAGCTTGAGCCAGGAGCATGTTAGCTTAGCTTAGCTCACAGACTGGAAACAGGGGGGGAACAGCTAGCCTGGCTCTGTCACAAGGTGTCCATATCGGCCGAGCAGCACCTTTAAACCAGTTGCTTGATGAAGAAAACGGCAGCATCTAGACATCTCTGAACGAGCTCAAGCCAATAAGATTTCCAGATCTCCCAACAGTTTTTCCTTTAATGATTATGCTCACCTCCGCCCCAACAGTGTCCTGGGTGTAAAACCAATGTGGAGAGAGAGGACCCGAGCAACCTCAGCGTGCTGTGCACAGTCTGCACAGCGGACAACAAGAAAGCTTACACGTTCTGCTGGCAATGTATGAAGCTGTGGAAAGGTCCGGCTCCGCGCTCTGACCGCTGCGACAACGACGGCTGCGTCAACAGCGACCTCGAGCTCCTCAAGAACTGCAAGGACACCAACCTCCCTCAGGTGCAAGGGGTCGACGCGTGCCCCTCCATCCGGGCCTGTCCCACCTGCGGTCAGAGGGTGGAGCACGACAGAACGGGCTGTAAGAACATCATCTGTCCTCGCTGTCATGTTGAGCTCTGCTTCGTGTGTCTGAAGCTCACTCCTAAATGCCTGAAGACGAGCTCTTACTTCATCCCGTGCAAGGATGGCGTGGCTCCCAGACAAACCTCCATACCTGTGTGGCACAGAAAATAAGAGGGAACCTGCACACACTCACCACTCGTGATGTAGCTCACTTCCTTCTTCTGTCACACTAGATTTGACCTTTCCTGTTCCATTTCACTGTAAGATTCTCTTTGCAATTGAAGCCAAAAGTGTAGAGCATTAACAATGTCTGCTGTATTTCCTCATAATGTTGCATAATGTACCATTTGTAATGTTGCCACTGGAGGCTGCTTCCTTAGACTCTTTGATCAATAATAGTTCTGTATCACTAAATAAAGTTTCTCTTGCCTTGACATGAGTGCAGCATGTGTATTTGATGTCAAACAGGTGCATGTATATGAATAGATTTCTTAGAGCTGCAGCACCCCTATAGGTCAAACCCATAATAACACTGAACAATGACTGATGAGAAGTTTTTTATTAAGACTAGATAAATTGTTTAATATCCAACAAAGTCACAAGAAATACATATTTCTTTTATATTTTATTTGAATTATGGGATTAATACATACACAATACAACTCAGGCAGATCATGCTTAAACAATTATTATTATTTTTATTTTAATCTATGATTCTGTAACCAAATCCAAATCCTGATAAATTACTCAGGTTTATCTAACTGGAATCCTGACGTGACCGCCTGGAGCCAGCTTCACACAGAAGTTGAGCACAGCTCTGGTGTGTTAAGTGACAAACACATCTAACCACATATCACTTAAATATACAGATCTCATCCTTGTCATTTCATCACTTCCACGGCTTCCCTTTGTCTTTGTCCCTGCTCCTTGCAGCCGTTCTTCTTTCTCCAAGGCTTGTAGTTGTTTCCCTCTTTTTTACAGTTAGTGATGTCTCCGGTTTGCCGCTCCAATCTGCAGTCACAGCATGCTGCATTTTCTCCTTGTCTCTCTTTAAACGGTTTGATTTTCTGCACAGGTTTAGTGAATGGTTACGCCCAATGGGTTCACACATGCTCGATTGACTCTGCGAGTGTACCGTCACGTACGGAAGTGAAGAAGATGAGGAAACATGAAAGGACTTTACATCAGAATCACACAGACCAGCCTCTCTTCTCTGTTTGACTCTATGTCTTCCAAGGCTGTTATCAATTACACATGTTGTTGTTGTTGTTATAGTCTTTGCAACAGTATTGTTCTGTGTTTCTCCGACAGTCTCATACGCCTTCAGTCTTTTCTTTGGGGATGTGTGGTTTCGCTCTAACATACAGTCTACCTCGTGTGACTTCTGCGTTTGCAAACGGTCTCTATCTGCTCCAGTGTCTGTTTGAAGCACCATTTCTGTGTGTGGCCTCACACAAGGCGCTCGGAGGTTTAGCCGTTTTCCCCCGGAAAAGTGTGTCTGTTTCTTCCAAACCGTATCGTCACGGCTCTCCTTTATTATATCGCCATTGAAGTGCTTCAAGTTTCCCCCTCCGTTGCAGCTTTCATCCTTCAGTCGATGAAGAGGATCGAGAGGCTCTCCTCTCTCGGTATCGTCATGTCTTCCTTCAGCCTTGACATCTGAATGTGCGCAGAGCGTGTCCTCGCCTTCATCAGTTCTTTCAGGATGTCTGCTCACTTTGAAGAGAAAAAAGGAGGTTCTTACTGAAAAACACAAACAGCAGACGTCTGCAGATCTAGGCCGTTTTATTATCTTAGCCTTAAAGGGACAGCTGCAATCTAGCTTTTTGTTGTGAGATGCCAAGTGTTGGAGATATCGGCCGTAGAGATGTCCGCCTTAACTCCAATGTCCAACGATAAAATTATGTCATCCAACTTAGTTTGGAGCACGCAATTGTAAAGAAATTTTTTTCAATTTATATCAAAAATGTAACCAGAGCCAAACATCACTAATCCAAGAAGTAAATACTGCACATTTGCAAACTCACCCTTCCTGTACATGAGTAGGTAAGCTGTACAAGACCTCAAAGAGCCATTTCCAGCCCCAAACAGTGGTGGTTTGACCTGCAGAATTGAAAAGGATTACAGTAAATGTTAAACTTTGACTTGTTTAACAGTGTGAGGATATGTGAAACTGGACTGCATATGGAAAAATGAGCCTCCTTACCTTGTTAACAATGTCGTCATTGAAGTGATACCAACTGTGGGTTTCAAAAGATTTGATTTGTGCAGTATAATGACCTCCTGTTATATTACCAAAGTGGTGCACTGAAGCATAGAGGTCATATTCGCAATTCTGCAAAGAGGGAAATTAAACAAAGTCATCACATTGTAGAAATCGAATTAATTTGCTGCTGAAATATAGAAATATATAAAAACGTGCCTCCATGTGTAAAGTTTGGGGGACATCCACGTTGCAGTGAAGCTTGACGTAACACCTGAGCTTGTCGTCAAACCTGAATCTCTTCAGCAGGAGGGTCAAAATCTCTGGATTTTGTGTTATCTCACATCCCTAGAGCACATAATGAAGAGGTCTGAATGAACACGAGAGAGTTGCAAAGTCACTCAACACACTTAAGACTTCAGAGGCTCTAAATCAGGGGTCAGAAATGAGGCTTAACCCACATAGAGATGTTTTAGACATAACAAGGTCATATATTTATTGGGATTTACGTTGTCATCTGCAGTGGATTTATGAGAAAACGATGCAAAAGTGTTGACGCAAACTATAAAAGAGAAAATGTGACTCACGAAGTCTGCGTCTCGCTTTTCATTGCACCGGTTGCAGAACATCTTGTTGTCCCCGCAGACTTTTTCCCCCTTGAAGAATGCCTTCAAGCCTTTATCCTGTAAACGTCATATATTTATTCCCCCTGCGTGCATTCAAAAGGACATAACTCTTGTTCTCGTTAAAGGCAAACACAGTACCACGCTGTAGGTCTGACGGCGCAAATCTTCCACGGCGAGCGGCAGAATCCAAAAAAAGCTCCTGCAATCGTTCCTGTCTTCGCACTCGAGGCACGTTGTGATGTGATTCACTTCTCCCTTGAATATCTAGACACAGAGACACATCACAGGTTCAATAAGCGCTGCGTGACCTGGTAGTTCGAGAGACTGCACTTCTTTTAGTCAAATACTGGTGCAATGTAACTACATTTACTAAAAGTAAATACACTTCTACTTCACTCCATTTCAGAGGGAAATATTGTTCTTTTTACTGCACGACATTTATCTGACAGCTACAAGTTACTTCACAAATTAAGATTCTACTTAGAAAAACATTTGAAGGGCTTTTAAAATATGATGCGTGGCAAAAAAGGTTCAACTTCCTAACGCCACGTAACATAACTATGACGCACATTTCTCACTATTTTCTAACAAACCAAACAATTTATGGCTTCATCTAAATAAAAAAATAACCAACACATTAATAATCCATAACGAAAATAATCAGCCCTATATGAAACAAGAAAAAAAAAAAGCTGCACTTCAACAAAATAAAAGAGTAAAATGTTGCCTAAACGTCAATACATGAGTAATATATAAATCTAACGATATACTGTGCTATATAACAGTATGAATAATACATAATGTGTCATTAGATATAGAAATCCTCTCCTATACTGTCCCTACCTTGGCTGCCTCTGGACTGGTCAGACACAGGATCTTCTCAAAATACTCAGCAGCATCACGTTGCTCATATACTGAAAGTAGTTGTGAGGACAGAAAACATCTTTATTAATATTCATGCAGCCTCTGAGTCTGTCAGGTTTAAAGGACCATTCACACTCGAGCACCTGCAGGAGCAGTGTGACGTCTCAAATCCAAATTTACCGTTTGCGATCCCCAGTTTCTTCGTGACGTTATGCGTGTTGGCCATTCTTTTCTGTAGATCTGCAAACAGTCTTGCCAGCTGTGGGTCAATGGTTGTTGAACCCTTACTGCAGCATCTGTGGCACAGTGAGGAGAATATGTGACTTTAGTAAATGTGATCATTTATTCTTGAGCAGCTACATATTATCACACTAACATGAGAGTGGCATCTATCTTCTCATAACTCGAAGCAAGAAAGCATCCCAAAATGTTAAACTATACCTTTAATATAATGTAAAGTGCTAAAAAAAAAACAAAAAAACAACAACATTTCTTTCAATTTTCATTTGATCTAACCTGTATAAAATATTAAAAAAAAAAAGTCAAATAAAGCCAAGAGTACAAACCGCTTCACAGCCTCCGGGAAGCCTTCGGTCATGAAAAGCACCTGAAGCACGCTGTTCAAATAGCATGTCAGGCCTGGACTGTTAAGGCCATGGTAATCTAATGACACACCACATAAGACACACCACTGCTGCATTATCATAAAGCTCAAGACACATAAAAGCCACATGCTTGAGTAAATCTCCCGGCATGTCACTTACCTGAGATGGTGAAGCCGTCTAGTTTCTCTCTGAACACTTCCACAAGGTCATGATTCATACTGATGTCTTTCACATGAGAGTGTTGACATTTTTAGATGACTGAAGGCTTTTTGTTTTCTTTCTTCCAGAAGTATGGACTCAGCCTGTTGAAGCACAAGAGACACAGCCGAAGTTAAGAGACAGCAAGCAGGGACAACCTCAGAGGCTACAGTTATTCTGCACTCATTAACAACAATAGAATAACACTGGAGAGTAAAATGACAGCGGAGACATTACTATAAACGTGTGGAGCTAGTTCCAGAGGGCTTGGTATGTATTTTAATACCGTTTTGTTGGCTAATAAAGATGGTAGATGGGGCATTTTATCGCATTGAACTCTTTGAGGGGGGGGTGGCTGTAGAAATCCTTTAAAAATGTTATAATACTGGCAATATTCGGGTAGCATGCAATCCGTTGAATAGAGACAGACCTAAAATCTGTTTTAATATTGTGTTCATAAAATCTGCATGCAGAACCTGTTGAACCTTTGGTGGAACGTAAGTATATTTAGTCTTACAATATTGAGATATTTGTACTCCACTACCTTTCAGTGGGGAAATATTGCACTTCTCACATTTATTCGTCAGTTATAGTTCAGAAACACTCAATGAGATTCAGACTTTAAATATGCTTACACAACACGGATCATACAATAATAAGCATAGTCACAGATTAAACTCGCAGTAATATGCAAAGTAGTTCAAATTAGCTACACATCCAGTAGATATAAAAAATATGATGCTTACACATTAATGCATCACTGATAATAACCCAATAACATAATCCAACAAATCTATCAGGAGCCATTCTGCTGCATCACAAGAACTTCTAAGAACTTTGTCTCTTTTCTTTTGTTCCGTTTTCTCACTTTGGATCAACTGTGTTGTGTAAATCAAGTTGAGTTTGTACCTCAAATCTACTTAAAAGAGTAAAAAAGAAAAAGCAGAACTTTAACTTGACTTAGAGTACCTTTATACTGTGGCATTGTTACTCTTACTTCAGTAAACTGTCGTAATACTTCTTCAACCTCTGCTTAGTAACTGTCGGCGATAAGGAAACACAACAAGCTGCACAAATATCCCAATAATAAAGCACCGATCGATTTATAATTGTGCAGCTACGGGAGGAAACTTAATGGATTTTCAGTCAAAAGTGAGTGAAATTACAGTTCATTTAGAGAAAGAAGTAAGCCGTGAACGCAGCTGGTGTGTTTGGGTGTTATGGACACCCATGCAGCCTCTCAACCCTCCATTACCGGAGAGGTGTTTTTGGGGTTTTTTTACGATAAAAGTGAGATACAAGACAATAATAAACGCATAATACACGTACACGATAACGCATAAGGACCAATAACAGACACAGCGACTTTTTTTTTTTGGTTATGTAATGAAATGGGAGGGTAAAACACGAGGATACTCGCCGTGCTGGAGTACTTCTGACCCACCGACAGCTGCAACCTTCTTTCATTTTCGATTGAAGCGAAAGGTTGAAGGAGGAAGACGGAGGCAGAAAGAAAATGTATAAAACCCACGGACCGAAATCATTCTCCCGAGTTGTGTAGTTTCAGGAGTGGCTGTTGTGCTTCCGGGTGACAAGAAGAATTAATAAAAAAAGGATCCAAGCTGTGCCACCAAGGTAAGACATAACTTCCTCTTATACATCTACTGTTACCATACCGCAAATATGCATCTAAATCTAAATATACGCATTCATCAGGCTCACACTTTCTGACAGTGAACGTGTGAAAAAAAAATGAAATCTACAGTCACGTGTGCACAAATGAACACGTTGTGAGTGTTTGTGAACAACATAATAAATACAACTTGAATGGTTTACTCTGTCCAAGCCCTCAGCAATGCTTTCCAAAGGAAATTCAAAACATAAGCAATAATGAAACATTTATAAAAAAAAAAAGACTTAGTGTTACTGTAAATACATTTGTGTGAACATGAGCCAGCTGGGAATTCCCTCAGTAACCTGTTCAGTGAGTCATGTTATCAGCTGACTGAGATAAATCCACATTATGCTTCCTATAACTCCAGGACCTTCCTGGAATCCTCACGTTTCTTAATCTTTCGTCCGCAGAACATTATTCCAGTGATAGTTGTCTGTACACTCATGGGTGCATTGCAAAAAACAGGAACTACTAGGTGCTAATTTGGCATACTTGTAAGAGTACATTTTCCAAACTGTAAACAAATAGGTTTAAAAAAAAAAAGAAAGCTCGTACCTGACTGACTGACTGCACGTCGACGTTATACTTCCTGTTTACGTCCCTCAAAGCGCCCAAATTATGAAAGCTGCAGTTCCAGATCTAAAGCATGATGATGCCCCAAATTGAGGTAAGACAAAAAAAAACAATTGGAGGAGTTACAAAATCCATTAATATTAACTTTTGTGTATTAACTGTTGACATTGAAAGGCTCAGAATGTCCCGTGGATCTGTTTCTTATATGGAAGATCATAATGATAGCAAGTCTTTAAACTAGGATGAAGTGTTCATTTAAATCACATTTGTCAGTAATCACAGTACCAAACTTTTTTTTTCCACTTTCAGGAGAATCATCATGAGCATTCGGGGACGGGAACAGGTGGAGAAGAAGTACGACCCACAGGATACCACCCTGAAGTTGGTCAACAGGAAGGATGACTTGGATCCAATGTGTGAAGATGAAGATGGCTGTCTCAGAGCAGAGATGTCCTGCGGGCACGCTGTCACTCCGGACTCTCTCACACAATGGTGTCTCAGCCAGCTGGATGAAGTATGTCTTGAAGACACTTCTTTTTAAATGTAAATGTATTCAAATGTAAAGAAATCTGATCAAAAAGCTGGGACAGAGTGAGTGGATGTACACAAGCAGTTGATGGCGTCTTGCTTGTGTTGCACCAGTCAGACTGTGATGACTACAGGATGTAATGTAAAAGCATGTTTATTATTTCACCGGCAAGACTCAGCTAATCTTAGCACCGAGCACAGAACCCCCCCCATGGCCTCCATGGCAGATCATTGGCTCAGACTATCAACTGCAACCGGTATTCTTAGACGCTTACTCTGCCACCTACTGGCAAGCGCAAGACATTGTAACTCTGAAACAAAGAACTCAATATTTAAGTTACAGAGAACAAATGTTCAGGAAATATACCCGTTTCCTGTAATCCTAAAACTGCTTCTTCTCTTTGTTGATTTAAGGGTCATTACAAATTCAGATGCCCTGCACTGGTGGAGGGGACCAAACTGTGCAATGAACTGTGGTCGTACCAAGAGGTGCGCAGACTGGCTGATTTGTCCGTTGAGGAAATGCAGCACTTTGAGGAGACCATGGCTCGCTTGGCTGCTGCAGAATATTGTGAAATTCAGCCGGTAAGTGGGCCAGTGGTGTCCAGTTGTTTTGGATGTAGCATTATTTTTTTAGGTCGATATTTAAAATGTCCCTGCACTGTTTCCCACATCAGTGCCCACGGTGCAAAACGAGGGTGGAGAGGAAGGATCTCTCCAACCTGTGTGTCCAGTGCTTCATATGCACAGCCGATAAGAAGAAGACCTACCATTTCTGCTGGCAGTGTCAGAAGGATTGGAAAGGTCCAGGCCCTCGATCTGACAGCTGCAACCGTGGCGGCTGCATCAACAGCGACCTGCAGCTCCTGCAGACGTGCAAGGCCATCAGCCTGCCCGCGGTGGAGGGGGTCACCGACTGCCCCTCTGTCCGAGCCTGTCCTACATGCGGCATGAAGGTGGAACACAGCCGGCAATTCTGCAAAAATATCAACTGCCCGCGCTGCCACGTGGAGTTCTGTTTCGTCTGTCTGAAGCTAAAGCGTGAATGTTGCAGTTCACCATTCAAAATGTGTCCGAGTGGTGTGGCTCCCAGACAGACTTCTATCCCTGTGTGGCAGAGGAAATGAAAAGAATAAATATCCGTCTGTTGGATGTGAAAGTAGTGGATTAAAAATTCAGAAAGGACTTTTTTGTGTGTTTTTATTCTCTCTGTTCAGCGTCCTCCACTTACGGCAGGGTTCACAATGTTCACATTTATTAGTTCAGAGTTTAGTCTTTAGGCTTTAAATGGGAATTAGGAAGTGAATGCTAGTTTTTTCCATTTTTTTCTTTTTAATGATGGTTATGGTTATTCATGTATTGTATAAAACCATAAACCAATATTACATCTAATTGTTCATAATTATCGTACAATAGTTTAGGCTATTGAATAACACTTATATTATCCTAAAAGTAGAAGTGTAATAAAAACATAAACAGGATTGTTACACCTTTGTCCGCTTTTATTCAAATACTTTAGCTGCCTCAGTTTTCTATGCTCACCCACTGGAAGTGCAAGATACTATAACTCTGCAAAGGATATTTAAGTGTAGTATTACTGTAAAGAACATTTTACATTTTTTATAAAAACTTTTTTTTTTAAAGTACTACAGCTTCCACACTTACTAAACAGAAAATATTTCTTGAAGTTTCTTATGAGCACTAATCAGCCAAAGTTGAACAAAAGAAACAACACACCACAAAAAAATGTGCAACACTGGATGTTTCCTAAAAACACTTTAAGACAACATATCAATTAAAGACCAATTAGTGGCAACACTTTGTGTTTATCATTTACTTAAATGTAATTTAATTAATTAATAAAACAATATTTGCCCTACTTGCCACCCTGATCCAGGATGTAAGTGATTGAGCATGTGCATATATTGTGTGAAGTTGAAGAAGATAGAAGTTGAATTTTATAAACTGTTTTACACCCAGTTGAGTCAAAAACGAAGGCTAAACTCACCAAGGAGGGATCGAAGGCTGGATTTCATTTGGCCTGGATGGGCTGTAAGTGAGAGCAAAGGCCAGGAGGTGGCGCCATTGTGCAGTTCAAAGATTCAGATTGGGATTTTACATAGAAATGTCCTAAACGTGTTCAAAACCACAATTCTAAATTGAAGTTGTTTATGTCATTATGTCATTGTGGAAAGAAAAAAATGATTCTCATTTGATTTCATTTAACAATTTATTGCATTTATTTTTTTCCCCTATACAAAATATTAAGACAATATCACAGATCAATAAAAATATATCACTTATACTTATATACTTAGGTGGAAATTGTTTTACTTGCATCAACTATGAATCCACAATATGTCATTTTACCCTTTTCTTTCACAACATAGGAATCATCTCTGGAATCGAGCATAATAAATACAAAACAATCAACTAAACATGTCATATTAATCAAATAAAGTACATAGGATTTGTATTTCTGGAGATCACGGTGTTACATCGACAGACTCAGGTCCTCTTCCACACAGGTATAGAGGTCTGTCTCGGTGCTACGCCACTGGAGCAAAGTTCGTAATATGAGGACGTGTCGTCCTCATCCACGCACTCCTCAGTGCGCTTCAGGCACACAAAACAGAACTCCACCTTGCACCGGGCGCAGAACACGTTTTTACAATGAGTTTTGTTATGCTCCACCAGCAAACCACAGGTGGGACAGGCACGGATGGAGGGACAGCCAGTGACCCCCTCCACATCCTCAAATGTGATATCTGCGCAGGTTCTCAATATTTCCAGTGGGTTTTGGCACTCATCATCTGCACAGCGGTCTGTACGGGAAGCCGAACCTTTCCATTTCTTCAAACACTGCCAGCAGAATTTATAAGGCCGTCTCCTCTTGGCTGTGCACACTGGGCATTGGACACTCAGATCATGGCAGTCAGTTCTCACCACAAGAGAATTGCAACCTGGACACTGTTAAATGAAGGAATTAGATGCGTTTAATTCCTCCTTGCGTGTCTACATGCATGCGCAATAGGCTTGTTCGTTTGTCAGCACGCAACAATTCATTTTCTAAGAACAGTTTGTAAAGAGTGTCATTGAGTTACTTACTGACTTGACTTCCAAGAAATCCTTGGCAGCGTTACTGAACATTTTCTTTTCAAAGTATTCAGTTTCTTCCGGGGTCAGAAGAGCCATTTTACAAACCTCCTCGAAGGGCCACTCTGCGTCACAGTCAGTTTGTCCACACACAAATTTGACGTCCCCCTTGAATAGAAAAAGGGAAATCAAAGAAAAACATGTACAGGGGACATATCATGGACAAACTCACCTTTTCAGTGCTTGTTTTTACATTACATACATTTGAGTATCGGGAGCGCCCATCCACCCACAAACTGTGGAATAAGACTCTTTGTGCGGGCTGCCCATCAGAAAACATGGGATTCAAGAAGCGCGCTTAAAGAGACACGCGGTAAAACAGACAGACAGTAGAAGTTTTTTCTTTTCTAAAACATCCAAAAAGCTCATTAATAATCTGGCAATCTGTTACTTCTTCGGCTATATTATTAGCTGCTTTAACAAACATCATTTTTTCCATTTATTTGTGTTTATTCTCTAGGCTGATAAGTCACATTCTGTTTTTTTTTTCTTTTTGTTTTGTTTTTTTAAATTAAAACAATATAACTAGATTTACTCGCTATCCGTTTGGTCACTAAACCCTCTTTAAATGTCACGATGAAGATGACGTGCACGCGCACAGTTTACATCGTCCAGCAAATAGCGACACCAGTTGGTGAGAGACGTCGGAGTGACAGCATGGCCGCACGACATCTTTGCTCTGAGAGACTTGTAGTCACTGCACAAGACTGTAAACACACACACACACACACACACACACACACACACACACACACACACA
>CALSBV010010748.1:2418750-2580932 GCA_943590825.1 Bovichtus diacanthus
AGCGCTGAGAAAAGTCTTAAAAGAATTGGAAAAAACAACTTGTGAGACAGAAAACATCACGAAGAGTTTTGGGATTGAAAACGGTAAGTTGGTCAGCAATCAATAGAAACACCTTAAAGAGCCACGGGGAGGAAAGTCACATCGCAGCTCTCGATTAGAGATAGAGTTTACATACTGGATTCAAACGTACATATCATTTGCAGTTTATGAACAACGTGATGCGGTTGAGTGCCTGGAGTTGATTTTACATAAAGTCAGCCCAAAGGCCTCTGAGGTGAGCACTAGTGAAATCCATATAATGCACCGCTCAACAGATCCCAAAGCTGTGTTATAAGTGATACTTCTATATCCAGGTTTTCCAAGGACAGCTGACACACACAACTAAATGCTCCCAAGGACACAGCATCAATGAAGAGACAAACTCATTCTGGACTCTTCCACTGTCACTCAAAGATTCCCATGATGCAACCTACACGTACAGCGTGGTAAGCAGCTGTGTTTATTGTAGTCAAATAAGTGCTAATTCATACGGAGAGTTAACCTCCTTCAGTTCCCATTCCACTGTCTGAGTCTCATCGGTGTGCCCAAAAGTTGTTCGTAATTATTATGGCTGATAACTGATCTGTAAAGCATTAGTACATATTTTATTAACCATTAATAAAGCCATTCATTACAGCTTAGAAACTCTTTTTATAAATAGTGCTTTGTCAGGAAGTGGTACCTACAAAATAGTGCAGTAGCAGGAACGCTGGATAAAAGAGCAAACTAACTGTCAGAGTTGCGTTTTCCTTCATGCCAGGAAAAGTATCATCAAAGAGTCAATATTTCAAAAGGAAATTCCAAACAAATGAGTTATTTAGAATATTGTATTAGCAACAGATTAGCCCCAGACTGCTACAGTAGTATGATATTAACGGATGTAATAAAAGCAGTATTTACAGATAACTAAAAGGCATTTGGGGAGTAGATAAAAGATACTTTTCAATGTTTGCTTGGTCACAGATCTGACTAACCCACTGCTGACTGAATAAATAAGTAAATACATTTTTTAAAATAGTTTTCACGAAGATGTGAGATGGGTGATCCAATTTGGAATTTATTACAGCATTTTTCCATTTTTTTGTTTTTCACAGGAAAGTGGCTTTAAAAGGATTTTCCAGACAAAGTCATTCAGCGGAGACAACTTGGTGTACTGCAACGAATGTCAAAAGAAAACAGAGGCGACCAGTGTGAGTTTTCCAACACCAAATACAGCCTGAACACATTTCATACACGCTTTGTAAGTGTTAGTTTGACCGCAGTATGAAACTCAAATCACAGAGAGGGCCAACATTTAAAACTGGGACTACGTCACGGGCCAAACAGGGTCAACATTTACTGAACAGAATAGACATATTGGATAATATTCATATTATCGCGGGCCTGATATGATACTACGGCCCTGAGTTTGACATGTCTGGTTTACAGTATTGTCTGTTATTAAGCCTGCAGTGTTTAATATCTTCCTTGTGTCATTTAGGGATGTGAGGTAGAGACATTTCCTCAGATTTTGACTCTACTCCTGAAGAGATTTGACTTTGACTACAACACCATGTCACATGTCAAATCAAAGCGCTGTGTGGACGTGCCACGCGCGTTACAGAGAAAGGCAAGGGGACGCAACTTTGGATGGTGTTCCTCATGTTTGCTTTTACAAATCCTGACATTTACCCGACTGTGCTCTTCATTGTAGAACAAGAAGTACAAACTGTACGGGATGGTGAATCACACGGGCAGCATAAGAGGTGGACATTACACCGCCACCATCCTGTCCAAAGAGGACAAAACCTGGTACGAGTTTAACGACGATCATGTCAACGAGGTGAGGATTCATTTAACACGTCTATTAGTGGCCCATATTCAAAATCCAGAGAAAAAATTAATATTAAATGGCTATTTGTTGAACGTCGCAGGTTAAAGAGCAACCATTTGCGAAAACCAGGAGTTACAAGTACGTTTGATTTACTCTACTTCATCAAGTTTGACAAAACGATCTGACCTTAAGGTTTATTTAGTAGCTGTGCCGGAGCTTTCGATCATATCATTGAATCTTCATCAGCAGACGGTACTTGAACAGTTTTTGTGGAATTGTAGACGTTTAATTTTCTCTCTTTTTTTTTTTTTTTTTTTTTGAGCTTTTTAAAAAAAAAAAAGACTAAATTTGCTGAGAACATCACATGATGAGAGCGAAAGCTCCTGAATCGACTACTGTTCCCAAGGTCAAGAATGAACGTTCAAGGTCAAGTCGGACATGTATTCTCTGACCTATCAGTTTGCGTTTACTGTACATTCTTCACTTTTTTTGTTTCTATGTAAACAATCACTTCAAAATGGTTGTTCAACAGTTCCAGCACCGCATATCTGCTCGTGTACAGAGGTGAGATCACAAAACCACAGCAAGAAATCATTCAAGCCTGTGATAAACAGATAATTGATGATTGCATTACTCTCCATCCACGTTAAATCCTCAGAGACTCTGAGAGACGAGGTGACGGAACGAGAGAGAAGGAGCCTCGACGATAAAGAAAACGGGCACGTGGAACAAAATGCAGAGAGAGGAGCAATAAAAGAGGAAGACGACGAGACAAAGGGTACAAACCTTTCTGATCCTACTTCTTAAATGCGTTTTCATACGAGAGTTTGTCTGAGGAAATTCATCTCCGTCTTTCTTCCCCACCAGATGGGAATTGTCCGCAGCTCTGCAAGAGTTCAACTAACATCAAGAAGAATCCCGTTTTGATTTTTCTCAGCGCTCTTGCTTGTGCATTAATTGTGATACTTCCGGTTATATTTACTTCCATGTACAGGCCTTGCTGGAGATGGCAGGGATGTCCGCATTGAACATGAGTTCAGAAATGTCTTCCAGCAACTTCAAGCCCTCGAGGTGACGGTACAAAAACAGTTGTTAATGTTTTTAAATCAACTTTGCTTTTTCATTTTTGTATGCCATTTATTAAACTACGGGAAGGCCATGTTGATATTGACACAAGTATCTCAAAAAGTGGAACAATATATATATATATATATCATAATGTTGTGTTTACCGTTTGTTTGGCCATGTTTTCTCCTTATGCTATTTTAAGACACAACAAATAATGTTCATGACTTTGCTGCATTGCCTGTTCAATAAAAACACATTGTGTATCATTGTAGATTTCTAAGGTCATGATTCATTTCACAGGAGGATATGTGGTTTTGTAGCAGCTACTAATTGTACTAGATTTAATTAAAGTGACCACAGTGAATCTAGCGTACTTACAGGGTAAATCCAATTTATGATGCTGCTCCATCATCTGATTAGGTTGGTGCTAATAATACAGTACCTTTGACAAACACTGGTGATTGACACATCCAGTTATAATGAAAGCACTTGCTTGTGCACACGCTGCTGACTGTGCACAAGCACCTGACTTGGATTCTTTTCAAGACAATTACAAACTTCCTGACAATAATAAGGAAACGCCTGTTCCGTGTATGCAGTTCAAGTCATTTACCGGTAAAAGAACCTTTCCCTCAGTCCAAACTGGTTTATTTCCTTTCTCGATATAGTAGTTAACAGATATTTTGACATCTATAATCTTTATCTAAGCCCATGTTTCCGTGTGACTCATTGTACAATGTCTTGATTGATTCTGTCAATATTATATTTTCTGTTCTTTCTTTATTTTGGTTTCATTATGCTATTTTAGTGTCATTTATTATCATTTGTGGTAGTAAACTAGCTGATTCAACTATTCATGACTTTGCTGTATTTCCTGTTCAATACATTTTTTTATTAAAATTTGTTGGAATTCATTATTTCTCTTTCACATTAAAATTATAACTTTAGCCTAAGAAAAAAAACCAAAAAAAAAAAACAGTTTCTTTAACAGTGAATATTCAAAGTTTTTGAAGGCAGCGTTGGCTACAGATCAGCGTGATCCTCTGGGGCAGAGTGGATCCTGACCCTGCAGGAGCAACATTTCCTGTAAGACACCACGGCTGCAGCCAGGAGACACAGAGCAGCAGCGACGCTGAGCTCTGCAGCAGGTCTGAGGGGCGGCCAGGTCCAGCTCTGCGCTGAAGGTAAAGTCTCATACGGATCCCTGACCAAAGAGCAATAAAGTAAGGTAAGTACGAGTTAAAGTTTACTCTAAAATGCATAGGGTGCTTGTTTAAAGTCGTACTTGCCTTGTGTTAGAAGCAGGCAATGTAGTGACAAGGTCAGAGGGAGGAGTAATGTCAGCGTACAGACATAACCTCCGGTCAGGGCAGTGAACTGAACCCTGGTATCCTTTTATCTGGCAGTGAAAAACAGCAAAGAACCAACTATAACAAGTGAATTTCCTCTCATGGATCAATAAAGTGTCATCATAGCTTAACGTAAAGATGACAATGCTTCAACTCTATTGATTCATACTGTAGTTATGTCACCTGAATGGTGTCCCCTGCGCTACAGTCCACCCATGCAGAGCCAGACACCTGGACTTGGTATGTGTTCGCTCCAGTACACCGGTGTCTGTAACAACGTCCCTCCACAGAGCTGCTGGACAAAAGAACCTCACTCCGGTTCTAAACGAAGAACAGGCGGAGAAGGAAGACATTTATGGAAAACGAAAAGGAAACAGTTGGTGACAAGCATTCACATACATGCTCTCTCACACTCACACACTCACACACACACACACACCTGTCTGGTCAGGTTGGAGAAGAAGCAACGGCTGTGAAAACCAAAGATCTCCCCGCTCCAGTCCTCCTCTCTGCCATTTTCCTCTTTCCAACATTCACTCTGCAGGACAAATGGATAACATTTATTTGTGAGTGAGTGAAAGTGTGGTGCTGCAATGGTAATAAAATGTCACAGACTGCATTCGAGGCACAAGAAATAGAAAGGATGTGAAGAATGTACATCATTTTTGATCAAGTAGAAGACTTGCAAAAATTAGTAAAAAAAAAAAAAAAAAAAAAAGTATTTTATTCTCTAATCCAAAAGGATATTGTTAAATGAATATGATTCTGAAGAATATCACACAGTAAGAAATAAAACGTACTCCATTCTTGAGGGGTTTATACACTCGACATCCCTCCAGGTATTGATCAGTCTGACACTCCCCCTTGTGGAGGTGAAGATAATGACACCCACCTCCACTGAGAAGAGGGAACAATGCAAACATTAGTGCTGCAAATGTAGGATTCAAAAAATTGTTCTCTAGATAATATTATTAGAAATCTACCTGCCGGTGCAGAAAAAGGACGAGGACTTGTTCCGACAGGTTGACAGGGAACCAAACATGGCTTCTTCACCTGTAAAAACACACACACACACACATTCATCTCATCTTATTGGGCTGTTTTAATTCAATTGCCACTGTAGCTGTTGTGAGTCTGCTTCCCTGTCATTGTTTTTGTTTTCATGATGCACATGCAGATTCTTTCCTCACCGTCTCCCCAGACTAGACTCTGCGCCCGGCTGAGGTCGACAGTGTACCAGCCTGTATCCTGTAATGCAGCCAAGGTGACCGGGTCGATCCGGACTGTGGCCGAGTCCCCCAGCACCGGCGCCATGATGGAGCCCTGCAGGACCCGGGACTCCCAGTGAGAGGACACTCCGCCTGAAGGTGCATCCTGAAGGAAGTGTAAACATTTAAAAAAAAAAAGGAGAGCACATGATAAAGAGGATAAAAAGGGTAAAAGTTGGAGCTGCTTGGTACCAGGTTCTCTAGCGGGCCCCCTAGCTCAGGGTCAGTGGATGCCAGGTGCCTCTGCAGGGCGGAGATGACGGACAGGGTGTAAATCCTCACCTGTCCCAATCCATCAGAGTGAGTCACTCTGCCCCGAGGAGAGCAGCCCGCACCCGCTGCTGCACAACTCAAAGAGAAACACATCAGAACTATTTTCTAATCAATGCATATGATCTTTAATGTGCAGTGTTTCAGTCAAGATATTATATAGGATTTCACATCATCTGTTTTATGTGTTTATTTCACTCTGAAAAAATTGTTTGTCGCTTGTACTTTCATTTCATTTCATTGTTGGGCTGAATTTTTCTTAATCCTTATTTTCCCGTTTAAAGCACAATGTAACTTTGTCTCGAATAGTTAATTATTGTTATTATTGTTCATTCTTAATTGTATTGCCTTATTCAAGTGTTTCAAAGAAAGATTCTTTGTTTCAAAAGTTTAAAAGTAGAAACAAAAAGTTATGTAACTTTTCGAAGACACAATTCAACTCTACGATTAAAGAAGGTGAGTGTGTGTATTTAAATGGGAATAATCAACTAATTGTTTTTTTATTTTTTATAAATTATACAATAATTAACAATAAAAAGTAGATTCATCTGTCCCAGAATAATGTCCCATCTTTTTACATTTGGCTAACTTACACAACATGTGGAACGACACCACAAATGACGCAATAACACAATATCATATAATAATATACTACCACATAATGAATTAAGACATTTGATGTGGTGACATAAAAAATAACAAAATGGGTTTTAAAAAAAAAAAAAAAAAAAACCTTGAGAATTGGAGGAACAGTCTCTCCAGGTGTGGAAGAGATCTTTAGAAAAACCAAGAGCATGAAACAGCTCATGGATCACAGTCTGGAAGAGAGAAGAGCGCACACAATTAAACACTTCCACACACAATTAAACAGTATTATTAATATTATTATTATTATTATTAATACCTGCACAGTAGCCTGGTGGCTGTATGTGGCTCCCGTCAGTCTGTCCCTGCAGATGACCACCACCCCGGCCACAGGTCGTCCACGAGTGTCCGTCTGGCAGTGGACGGCGTAGGCCAACACATTAGGCTGAGAGGTGAACAGGACTGTATTAATACACCATTTTTTTATTTGAACATATTGAAATATTTTTTTAAACTTCATCCATGCATGAAGGTTTACACATTTGCTTTTTTTGATATAAATATGTGCCTTCGTGGTGTTGAATATTACTGCCATTAATCCTCGAGTATGTCTTTCGAACACGTTTATGCATAATAAGATGTGCACGCTCGCTTGCCTTGAATTGACCCTCGATGGACGAATTAAGTATTTTTTTTAGTTGATTTATCGGATATTGGGAAATTGTATCCAATGCACAGACAGTGATACGTTTTAGGAGTTAATGCAGCAATATTGTTTTTGTTTGTCTGCTGTTTTGTGAGTTAATTTATAAAACGGATAATCTCTAGAGAAACGTGAGGAAAAAGTCATAATTCAGACCACACTGTTTGACAAGTAATCTCTGGGATTTAAGAGGGAAAAAAACAGTGTGTGCAGTGAGTGTTTAAGAAAATAAAATAAATCTTGTGGTAACAATGGATTATTATCTGAAAAGCTCATAAATTATTGTAGCCTTTTATTGTTTGTTTCGGTCGGTCTTATTCTGTTAAACGCATTCATTTTTGTTATTTATAGTTTTCAGCTTTACCTCTGCTCTACACTTGTCAGTGGCCTGTAGGTGGAGGTAAAGCAGGAAGTCGGTGTTGGGGAGTCCAGCGCCTTCAGGACGGAGCTCAGTCCTGCGAGGTGAATCAGCCTCCGTGTAAACATCACATCCAGCCAGATGATCATCTGGGATCTGTTGACACCAGGCACGGAAAACAATGCAACATGTACATGTTGACTATGATTTATTTATTTTTTTCCTCCAGTTTACCAGAGGAATACAAGAAACAAAACCATTCAGACTGACACTTACAGTCACATCCAGACAGGTCTCAGATCTGTAGTTGTGGTTCACTCGACCACACCTGAAGGAAGAAAAATTACTTTTTGAAATTCATTTTCTTAACATCGCTCCTTTATTTAAATGGTGCTCAGTGAAAAGGGGAAATATAGGTGATCAAATACACAACTAATACAGTCAAAATGTGTTTCAGCAAACATTTTGGTGCTGATATTTGAACCTATTCATTTGACCTTGTTGCTTTTGATTCTGGGGATTTTCATGTTGTAGCATAAACTTAACATAGTTCTCAAATGCTGATTGGCCAAACACACAGAATGTACACACACACACGCACACACACCTGTTGTAGTTGGCAGTACTTGAATTCCTCCAGAGAAACTTGCAGTATTTATTGATGTCTCTGCTGAGCAGCAATGGACCTGCTCCTCTGTTCACTAGGGAAAGGTCAACAGTTCATGATAGTACATGTTAGCATGTCTGTGTGTGTGTGTATTTGTATGTCTATGCATGTGTCCATTTGTCACCTGACAGCAAAGAGGACACCACCCTCACGGCCTCCTCCACTGCTGCCTCCAGCCTCTCTTTCGCAGCCTCCGATAGGTTGTTGCGCTCTGTTGGAATCCAGGTCCGGATCCTGATTGGCTGAGGAGAGGCAGGAGTGGGCGCAGCCATCTTTCTCGGGCTTCTCCTCCGGCCACGCAGAGGTGATGCCCTCCGCCCTGGATGACTGGTTTGTTGTCCAGAGGTTAGCGGGGGCTCCTGCCCGGCCTGGGCTCCGAGTCTGCGCTCGTTGGGTGGGCTGTCAGGGTGGATGGGTGCAGCTCGGACCACCCTGGCCTGGGCCTGAACCTCGTCAAAGATGCATTTCTGCAGGGCTTCAGGGAGCTCCGCCACCACTAAAACCACCAACATCCCCACCCAGAGTCTCTGGGGTGGAGGTAAAACCATAATTACAGCTGTGACCTATTCCAGGGTCACAGCGTGGAAGAGTAGTAGTTAGACATTTTGGCTGTGGAGCTTTGCTAAGCTGCAGGATACATTCATTCATTCAAAGCAACTTTATCCTTCGTGCTCTTTAACGAATGTATTTAAAAGTAGCCCATTTGGATCCAGTGCATTCAGACCCCGTCACTTTATCAACATCGTGTTACGTTACAGCCTTATAAAAGTGAAGGAGTCTGAATACTTTCTGAACGCACTGTAGATAGTAGCAAATGTATTTTAATTCTGGGCACAACTTTGCTGATGTTTTGCAAGTAATGTTAAAATCACTGAATACAAAAGATGACTTTTCCCAACTCCACATAAAATACGGAACTAAAAGCAGATAATGTAATATGCTACTTTTATTTGTCCTTCCACACAAATGGAAATAGTTCAAAGTTCTTACACCAAAGTCACATTAGTCTGTTAAGCTTACTTACTTTATGGCCCAGGCCTGTCATACATCGCATTTTTTTAAATGTTAAGCATTAAATCAAAATGGTACAATCGTGTCAAATTAAAGTTATTTTTCTCAAATCAGATAAAAAGCAAATACATAGGCAAATACATTTGACAGCCAATGAGGCCGCCGTAAAGGTGGATGTAATGTACTGGACTCGGATTGAGCGGATTTCAGCTTTAACAATCAATCTGCAGCATTAAATCCATTAAAAAGTATTCAATAGAATTACCTTGCCATGACCACGTAGTCTTAATCCTCAATGGCAAAACTCTGCATTCACCTTCTATCCTGCGCACCAGAGTGATGAGCTGAGCTTGCTTCTACAACAACCACTGAAGCGCTCCCTCTGTGGACCGTAAGACTTTAAATACAAAGCACAATGCAACGACTCTGCAATGTGTTACTGAGGTGTCAGGCGTGTCTTCACCCACCTCACCCTCAACACAAACACACACACAGAAAAATGGACAATACCCAACACCTAAAAGTGCAAATCGTTTAATCTCAGCCACATTTTTACTTATATACAGTGAAGTTGACCCTAATAAACCATAAAATCACTTTCTCTCTTATTTACCTCATTACATTGCAAATTTAAAAACATCCAGCTACTCCACATCGGCCCTAATACATTCAACAAAGCAAAAACAGAAAGAAAAACAAAACTTGCTGAAATAAAAACACAATAAAATGTACAATAATACAAATGGCCCACCACAAGTCTGTCGAGTCAAAATGTAACAGAATGTGATGGTTTCCCCTCAAGGGTTGAAGGTTTAAGGTGAGGTTATTTTGTGAATTCAGGGCCCCCTTTTGTCACTAGGGGCCTCAACCTCCTGTTCACACCACGCACACACACACGCACACACACAAGCACGCACGCACACACTCACTCACATATCCTAAAATCAGGCACCGAAGAGATTGTCTTTTGACACATTTTGATTTCGTAGATTACATACATTCACTTGGGAAGGGTACACGAGTGTGTAGACTCCAAACACGCAGTTATGTTGCAATCAGTGTGCACTAAAATAGGGGTCCCAAAAAGTTATTGCCAGCTTGCAGAGTACATGCATTTTTTTTTTTCTTCTTTTTATTTTTTTTTTCACATTATAATAAAGCCACTGATGTGTCGATGCGTGCTATGGTGGGAGAAATGTGCCTCCGTGTGTTTTGGTGTGCAGTGTGTATTTCAGGAATCGTCTACGGGAAACTCCTCAAAAAAGGCACTTAAATAGGGGAAATTATGTTTTCTTTTTAGAACTATCTGCGATATATAACATGAGACTGGATGCAAGTGGCAGAAGTATGTGGAGACAACCCACATCTACAAACATACTCCACTGTCAATGTAAGACTAAAATGCAGATGCATTCACAGTTGCAGTCATACCAACACAATTATTTTCCCCATCACGTCACCTAAAAACTCTAAATCATTCAATCCGACAGCAATAATCTGCCTCAGTTTCTGGATAAGGAAGATTCTTCTGTGCAAAGGTTTACCTTCAATGTGCAGCCTAGCATTAAGTAAGTGCACAGCCAATACTCACTTACTCTCAAACATACGTCAGCCATGCTTTTCGTCTAAAACTTTCTCAAGGAGGTCTTTCTCAAAAGAAAAAACGGTCAAATACTTGATTCCATAAGTCATCAAATCCAACTCAAAGCAATTTCAAAAAGGCACCAGACTTGCACAGTGCGTGGGCCACTCCTGTGCTTAAGTTCAAACAATTGTGGAAAGACTGGGTTTCAGTTATCAGTGAGTAAAGGAGATTAAGGAAGGGTGTAGGACAGGGGGGGTGAGGAAGTCATTCAGGTGAGCATGGGCACGTCATCCTCTGAAGTGGTGTCTTCAGACAGGGGGATAAGCAGCACCTCGTCGTCTGAAGAGGAGGAGGAGAAAGAAGGCGAGGCGGAGAGGGGCATGGAGTTGGTGGAGAAGGAAGAGGACGAGGCTCGGAAGAGAGAGATACTCAGGCCCAGCGTGTGGAAGATGGAGGCCAGAGAGGGGCTGCTCGGGGGGACGGCGACTGGAGGAGTGTGGGGAGTGACCGGGCTTGGAGCTGGGGGAGCGTACGGAGGCGGAGGCGGCGAAGCGACAGGCTGCGGTGCCGGCAGCAGTACAGGAGGCGGTGCTTCCTGCTGCTGCTGCTCCGATTGAGCCAGCAAGCCGAGTTTCTGAGGCACCGGCTGGTTGACCGCCTCCACAGCCGACGAGGAGCCGGTGGGAGTGGAGTGAGCCGGTTCCTGTCCGGAGGGTGCGGCGTCTGACTGCTGCTGGCTGGAGCTTGACGCCTGACTCGGCCTGGAAGGAGGTCTGGGGATTAAACCCCACCTCCTCATGCGGCGGACCGCCCGGCGGACGAATCGGGGCCTGCGTCTGCGGTGTGGGGAGTTGGCGGCGTCCTGACGGAGGAGCTGGAGTATTCCCCTCAGTGAAAGAGACGAGGTCTGACAGGGGGGAGTGGAAAAGAGCAATTCAGTTAAAACACCTTCTACAACTCTTGCTCAACATCCTAAAAATGGTATTAAATCCTTTGAACTACCAAATGTAGTTTATAAAACGCAGTTCCAAGTTTAGGGGAATGAGCATGTAGCTTCCCATCAGACAGAGCGCTCTTTGTTTGACACACTTAATCCCTCCGCCTCCACGAGCTCAGCTGTCCTCACCAACTAATAATAAAGCACCTCAATGTGAACCTGCATGGTAATAGCACATGAGCTCCATCTTAACACTCTTCCTACTTCAGCCCACAGCCTGCTGGGGATCAATACGGCTGCTCAAGTAAAGCACACGCACTCAAAGACAGATAAAACAAGCGCTACTATAGATTACAGTAGTAGTATAGCTAGTATAGCTCCGTGTGGCTTCTTTTCCCCATGAACGAGTTTATTGTCGATGCTCCACATTTTCAGTTTCTAAAAGACATGAAGTTCCATACTCAGTCCTTTCTTTCAAACTTTAAAAGCTATGCAATTATTTGTCATGGTCCTTTACAACTCTGGGGCAGGCGTTTACCATGGCTTTAAAACCCACTGTAATAGTACATCATGCTACTGTAAGATGCCTCTAAATAAGACAAAAATGGTACTAGGAAAGAAATTCTTAAAATATGTAAACAAACCTAGGCATCGATATAAAACACTTAAAAAAAAACACACCCTAAAATGATGCAAGCTGTAGCGCTCGACTGGTTTTTCTAGTCTAGAACAAGGCGGGATCCCTAAAAATATCAACTGCAATGACCATGGGATTATGATTAACAGGCACCATTAAAATAATAATTAAATTAAATGTCAACATTATGCATTCCTGCAGGCAGTTTCTAGTTCTTGTGGTGCACTTTTCTCTCACCTCATTGGGGTTTTCTGTGGGGAAATCCTCCACTGGGGGGATGATGCCCTGTGCAATCAGCTGACCGTAGGAGGGAGGAGCCTGCTGCTGGATCAGCTCCGCTTCCTGGCGGCTGATTGGTGCAAACAAGCTGCCAGACACAGTCAAGACGCATTAAGATGCATTCAAAAACACACACACACGCGCTTCTGATTTGATCTGGACTGTCAGCAGTTTGTTTCCAGAATACAGTAACTCTACATTTATTTATCTTGTATAGCTACCTTCACAAAAGATGCTGCGCTTAGTTAAAAAGTTTAGTTTTTAGAAGAGTTCCCGTCACATAACACACTTTTGCTGACACAAATTGCACGTGGGAAGCTGAACGTTAAAAAAAAAAAGCGGAGTATGTAGTGTAGCGGCTCTGTTGCGAGACATTCTGCTACACGTTTGAGAGGCGTTGTCTGGTAGTGCTGGCAACAACTGAAGCTAGCACGAAAACAAACTTGTGACTCACCATCTCAGGATTATTAGCACAAGTCTATCATTTTGAGTCACGAGGAATCCCTACTATGCTGCATCAGAGGAGCAAAACTGCATTCCAAACAGTGTCTGGACGGCCAACGTGCTTTGTTTACAGAACTATGATACAGTAGTACAACTGGTTACCTGTACTCCCTTGTCCTGAGCGAGTACAGTTTACAGGTGCAGCCCATGGCAATAACCAGCAGCAGCCCACAGACCAGGCTGCCCACCGTTGCCGCGGTGATGACCTTGCGGGGCAGGATGACGGTGCAGTTGAGCTCGTCTGTTCCGTCCTTACAGTCCACCTGGCCGTCACAGCGCCAGCTCTCAAACACACACCTGCAGACGGGACAAAGGGCCACTTGTGTGTTAGTGTCCAGGAATAACTCGAGTGAGAGATTCAGTTTCACGTGAAACTGCATTCCGAGGCACGCATTATGAAGCATTATAATAAAACCGCAAGATTGTAAACAAGCCTTATGACACATAAGCTTGCAGTTATGCATTTATTATGCAGAATCCAACAACCCACTGAAAATAGATATATATATATATAAAGATAACCAGGTTAATCCTTAACTTATGTCAGTCAGAAGCAAGAAGCAGCACTTTTGCACTTATTTTTGTGCATTATTTAGTATGTTTTTAAACATTTTGTAAATGCCTATGTATTTAGTTCCATCCTCTTACAAGTCATGTAGGATTTGTTTGTTTACTCAAGTCTTCTGTTTTTCTGACATTTTATAGACCAAACGATGAGTAGATTAATCTAGAAAATAAATCGGCAGATAAATAGATAATAAAAAATATTCGTTAGTTGCAGCCCGAACAATGTGACAACTGTCCCGTCTGAGACAAGGTGATAGGCAGGTTTCCCGTCTCTCACACACACTAACCTGTCGCTGTCACAATGAAAGGTCCCTGGCTGACACACGGTGCAGTCCCTCTCGTCGCTGCCATCAGCGCAGTACAGCTGGTAGTTGCATCTCTCTATGACTGGGTAGCACACCGGTCTTCCAGCAAGGTGACTGGATCCAACTACTCTCTGCCCCGCCACTCCGCAGGCAAACTGGTTCGGACTGCAGCCCCTGCAACCCTCCTCGTCCTTCCCCGTCTCGGCACAGTCCCATTTCCCATCGCAGCGCTGCTCCTGGGTAAAGCATCCGCCTGCTGCTCCCCCACACCGGCCCTCCCAAGGCGGGCAGTAGCTCCCGACATGGAACGTGGCGTTGAAGCCGCCCCCCTCCGAACCAGGAAGAGTCTCATACGTCATCGACAACAGGCCGGTATGAGACTCAACTTGGACTGATTTGTAATTGGAGGCGCTGGTGATCTGTTAAGATGAAGGAAGGGAACATCATGTCACCAAAAAGCTCTTTTAAAATATTGTTTTTAGAGTGATTATGTAGGCTCTAATAAATGTTGGGATACATTTCTTAGTAAAGTAACTCACAATTTTAATAATGTCTCCTTTGCCTTGTTCTCTGTTGTACACGGCAAGTCTATCCCCGGGTCCCAGCACCAGCTGCTGCAGGTCTAGTCTCAATGGCCTCGAGTCCTGAGGGTCCAGAGTCCAGACACAGAGCAGTGCGGGGCCCCGGATGGCTGGAGGGGAGAAGGTCCCGTAGAAGGTCTGGAGGAGGCCTCCGCAGGGCCACTCGATGGGAGTGGGCGTCACAGCGAGCTCTCTGGGAGTATGAAGCTGCTCTAGATCCATCTTGGCCTCCTCCTCCTCCCTCTCCTTCAGCAGTGCCCACAGATCAGACTCTGCAGAATCTGCAATATAATGTCTTTCAGACTCCCTCTCCTGGTTCTTCTCTGTGTCCGTCTCTGCCTTGGCCTCTTCTGCCTGCGTGTTGCCATACTTTGGGGGTTCTGGTGTGTCCGCCTCGGCATCACAGCCCTGTTCATCGGAGCTGATGCCAGGACCTTCACCTAGACACTCCACCTGGCCATTACAGCGCCAAGAGGGAGGAATGCAGCGGCCTCCCAGGCACTCAAAGGATGTAACTGGGCATTCACCAGAGTCTGGATGCGTAGAAACAGAAGGGAATAAAAAGATATAAAGAGAGGAACTGGAACTTGCAGAAATAAAATGCAAAGCCATATTTAATACCGTTTAAACTTATTTCCAAAAATCGGATAAATTACATGATAAACAGTGATTTTTTTCTTCTTAAAAATACAGCTGCCATCATACCTCTGGCGTAGCTCAACAGAAAAGACGAGACAGGGAACAGATGCGGAAGGAAGTGGTGCATCACTGTAATATTTCCCCCTGGGAACTCCATTGGTTGCGGAACCTTGGAGCCGCAAAGGACAACCGGCTCACCGCCAGCTGAGGATTTTATAGACACCCATTCCTTCCTACACCGTGCTGAAAACTGGGAAAAGCTGAGAGAGGATTTGAGAGTAAAATCAGTGAACACATAACCTCAGTTACATAAAAATGCAAAGAGACGAGGCAGCATTTTTGAGACAAAAGTGAGACCCTTTAATATCTCTGGGTGAATTAGGACATTATGGGCAATGTGGCAAATTCGTCTCTGATTATTCACAATAATCAGTTTCTCAATTGTTTTTTTGATCCATACTGCCCACTGCTAGGCCATTCATAACATTACATTATAACCACAGGACAGGACTGGACATGACCAGGTTCCCCGATGTTTTCTATGTAGTAAAGACATTCAATACTGTACATTTCATTGCAATATTTACATGAAATTCAGTGTATTATTATCATCCCAGATGGCCTCTGATTTACAGCAAATAATTGTATGCATTTACCTGATAATGATAGGTTCTCCTTCCGAACCCTTGATGACCCAGCAGTCATAGTTAGAGCCAAACCGGTAGGACCAGCTGTGGTAAGCAGAACTCGTGATCTCTCCCACTTTACTGTCCAAAACTTGGAGGAAATGCGCACAGTGGGCTGAGGGACAGAGACAAAGGAGCAAAGGTTAAAGCCAAAATAGTTCCTCTTTTTTGAAGTTTAAAGTCTATGGTGTTAGATCTGAGAAGCGTTGAGGAAAACAACAGCCTGACTATTCACTTTATGTATTATCTATTTAGCTTAATGTTATCACACTGAAGTTGGTAATAGCAGTTTGGGGAAGTAGTGTGGCACGAAAACCATAAAAAGGAAGGGAAAGAACTGTTATATATGATCTGCTTCTTGTAAGTGCGATGATTGTTACCAGAAGAACCCTTCATTCAGTCACAACATGACATTACAGTGCTGACTAGTTTGTTTCCTTACCGGAGCAGAGGGCAGGTTCAAAACGGCTGCATGCTGCAGATGAAATAAGCAAAAACAGAGCGAGTCAGGCGGGCCTTTTATCACCATGGCTGATAGATCATAAATGTTGTACGACTGGAGGAGAGCAAACATGACCTTTGCTTGATAAATGTTTAAAGAAAGTGCCGTAGATAGATACAGTCAAAAAATAATGACGAGTGTGACTTCACTCACCTGTTATGGTGAAAACTAGGAGGGCGCAGAGGCTGTAAGTGACGCTCATTGTGGTAATGCTTCTCGTCTAAAATGTTGGAAATTATATAAAAACTAAAAAGACTTAAAAGTTTTCTTTAAAAACTAAAAAGAAGAAGCACCATTTTGGGGGGTTTATTCAGGAAGACTTCATCTGTAAAGTGAAAAAAGAGAAGAGGAGTGAGAGGAGTGGTAGATCTGGTTGCCAGCCATAAAGCAGTCAACCTTTTAGTCTCATAATGTTATTACTCTTTCACTCTGGCAATAAATTATCCAGATAAGGCATCAACACAGTTAATTTAATGGTTCGGATTAGGGCTGAAGCATTTAGTCGATTTATTGATCGCTAGGAAACAAATGGTCAACTATTATGATAATGAATTCATAATTTAAAGTCATTGTTTCCAAAGAAAAATACGTGTCAAATATGATTATTTGATGGTTTCCTCGTCTTCTATGACACTAAACTAAATATCTTTGGGCTCAGCACCATTGGTCGGTCAAAACAAGCAATTTGAAAGAGTAAAGTTCAACTGTGGAAACCGGTGAAAGGAAATGTTAACACTTTTGTTATTTTTAACTGACATGTGAAATGTTAGTTTGCAGTTGCTAATTTCCTTTATAAAGACCTCAGTGTAAGAATTAGACAATTTTAAAAGTGAACCACATGCGTATTTCTCATTTAAATACATTTACGTCACTGATCATTGGTAACTTCCTATTTATGTGGCACTTGGTTTCAGCCAGTGTTTGGTTCATCTGCTAAAGTAATCGTGCCTTAGACATTTTAAAAAGCCATATATAAATCCGACTGATAAATATAAATGTGATTGATCCAGGAAAACTGAGGCATTTTACTCAAGGGCCCCAAAAAGTAAGCACTCGATATACACAGCAGTACCCAAGATCAACCCAATACTATGATGTATCCGGGCAGGAAAACAATACATGGACATGGTTAGAGGGGCCTCTTAAAGTTGACGTTATTTTTATCCTGAACACTGCGTTTACTCACACACACACAGCGACTTCCTTCTCATAATCTCCTCAACAATCACGCCTCGCATTTCCGAGACGAAATGCTCGCCACACAAATAGTTTCAAAGTAACGTTATTTCTATTACTCCCCATAGAGAAACACTATTAGGGTCTCGCGTTGTGGTCGATTAATAACTACTTTAGTTCCCTAACAAGTTTCGATAATGTCCCGAGATAACGTTACGAGATAGTTTCGGTTTGAAGGAGAAAAAGGGGGAAGCTGCTCGCCGTCCTCCGGCACCATAGCGTCAACGGCTAGCTCTGCGAGCTAACTGCTAACGCTAAAAGCCTCACTTCTGCCTCCGCTAAGTCGCCTTTTCTAGGCGGCGACACAACCGGAACATGTCCCCGAACACGACACGGAGGGTTTAAGTAGCCGAAGGACTCACAACATGTAGGCCAGACGCGGCGACAACCTAATAAAAATAATAAAAAAGCCGAGGAGCCGTGTACGTTACCATGTCAGTCGGCCTTTCTTGTTGACAAGTGCTGAGCTACTTCCGTATATTTTAGCTCATGACGGGATGGGCGGGGCTTAAACATTTTTTTTTTTTTCATTCATAAAACTTTACGTTTTTTTTTTCACATTAAACGTTCTACACTTATTATAGGCGTTATTCACAATACTGTACATTTATATTTTTAATGTCTAAAAGGAGTTAGTGTGAAATGTTTCTTTCTTAACACCAGGTGTCAGTGTCGGTTTGTACAAATATACATCATCAGTTTTAATCCACAACAATGTGGTGGGGACCTCCAAGATTCAATATTTAATACTTTATTGCCATATCAGTATGATAGATAGGAATGTGTCTTAGTGAGCTCACATAAAAAGAGACAGAGAAAGACAAAGCACACTGTAAATTAAACAAAGTATGAAACAGATAGGTAATATCCATAGGGTTTACCCATAAAATAATCAGAAAACATTAAACAAATGGATAAAATAAAATACAACACATAAGAACACCATGGAAAAAATAGCTGCAGCTGTAGGGAAATTATCAGCAACATAAAACACAATTATTTAACCTGCAGTGCTATGTTTGTAGTGTTAAGGAGGTGGACAGTTTCAAGATATATGTTTTTCTGGAACCTGGATGTTCGGTCTTAATGCTTCTTAGTCTTTTGTGAGTAGGAAGGAAATTAACTAGGAAAAGTCAAGGGCTCCTGAAAAAGACTAAAGTAACTATAAAGTATAGTACTTTTATTTTATGTTACATTATACTTCTACTCTACCACATTTCAGCATTGTCAAAAAAAGTATTCTGAACATTTCCATAAAGATCTCCTCCAGACAAGTTTTAGGACATAAAATAACTTTATGTATGTGTGTATTTTACTTAGGTAGGCCTACATTTACAACAGATTTCAGAAAGGTCTTTCTCCGCTGTCCTTTGAATATGAATGTAGGTCTAATGTGGCTTTTCCACCAAAAAAAAAGTTCAATTACATCATTATGAATGCCTTAAATTACACGGTACTCCTCCTCCCTCAATGAAAAATCCAGATAGGATGATACAAATATTTTCCATTTCAAAAGGTTAACTGGGTGCAAAATGCCTCCTACTTCACTGTTAAGTCCATTCTCTGTGTATGTGCGCTGGAGGTTTTACGTTTCCACATCACACTTGTGCATATTTGATCACAAACTAGTTGGGATGTCTCAAAACCGTCTTGTAATCACACCGCATCTCAAACTCAGATTTAAACTCTGCTTATACATCATTCTGCACAGTGAAGCTCAGACATCCAAGTGAAATAACAACAAGCGAAACACATGTGTGAGTGAAGGGAAGTTAAATGTAGCAATACCGCAAATCAAAATACATAGGAATGAGGATAATACCTATGAAATGTATAATCCATAAAGTAACTTGTAACAATACTTGGCACATACATTTAGAGGAGCAACAAAGGCTAGGGCTTTTACTTGAATAACGTTGTAAAGTTAAGTATTCTGATTGTCCATTTCTGTACCAAATCATAGCAAACAAAAGAGGTAAACATATTATATATATATATATATATATATATATATATATATGTTGTGGAATCCCTTCAGATTGTCATATCTCTGTCTCTCTGTATTATTGATCAACCTGGCCAGCCATGAAAAATATAAAAATGACGTCTGCACATCTGGAGGAGGACCCAGGGGAAAATCCATCTCTCTTTCTCTCTGTCTCTCTCTCTCTCTCTCAGTCTCTCTCTCCCTCTCTCTCCCTCTCTCTCTCTCCCTCTCTCTCCTCTCTCTCTCTCTGACCACGTCCACACACGCTGCAGACAGTCCTTCCAGAGGACAGGCTGCCCAACTATGAAGCTTTATTGAACACCAGCTGAGCATTTGTCAAAGCTACCTGATGATTTTAGCATCTTGTCCAGTGTTTTCAACTCCGCTCTGGCGTTAAAGGAGTCGCTTTTTCTGCGCTCAAAGTGTCCATGTGGATACGGCAAAAAAAAAGTTTCTGCCACGTTTTAAAAGCAGAACGGAGTAGCATCGATCGATTTTGTTTTTATTTTTATTTTTATTTTTTCTTCCATTCCTGTCAGGACGGCGGGACTTGTGTAGAAAGTTAGTTTCCTGAACTTTTTTTTCGGGGCAGTTTGCAGATAGAAGAATGCTGCCCCAGCTCCTCACCCTGGCCTGTGGTCTCTGCTGCTTTGGTTTTACCTCCGCCACTGCAGATTTTCTAAAAGCAGAGGTAAGTCTAATAGAAAATCATAATTCATTCACTTAAAAAAGAAAAAATGCAATTTGATATATACAGGAAGCGGAGCAAATCCAAAGTGTCACAATAGCTGTTATGTGTAAACAAATTGAATTGTCCATTTTCCTTACTTTCAAATGTTGTTTTTTAGTTTCTCATCTACAGTTTTCCACAACATTCCTGGAGGATATAGATTTATTGTTCCTACATGTTATATTATATATCTGTAGTGTCTTTCCAATGTTTAGGTTTTCTCCAATCTTGCAACAGCAAGGGAGGAACTGTTTATATTCCCATGTTTATTCCACCTCCCTCAAACGTTTATCTTTCTGCACTAAGAGCTGATTAAAAGACTCCCTCTGTAACAAGAGATGAAACTTCAGCCAGAGAAAAGAATGTCATGAGTCTTCACTCTTGTGGCTTGTGAAGGAGGAGGGGGGGGGGCTCCAGCCATGCAGGGGCAGTGCACAGTTTGGAAACCTCAGCTGAGCTGCTTTGTTCTGAGCAAAAAAAAAAGTAGGTTGTGGTGGTATACGGGGGGGAGGTGGGGGTTAATGATTTTCATCTGGAAGCGGGTCTGCATTCACAACAAGCCGGACATGAGTCGCACCATCTGGGTCCGACTGCAGGCCTCAGGCTGTGAAACCCCGGCCTGCAGACACTAAAGTGCAGTTTAGCCTTCACTTCAACAACATATTTTGTCACCAGGTCGTGTGCAGCTTTGTAAATGATGGGCTACGAGCACCCTGGCCGCTTCGGGCTCTCAGCCCATGTTACATTTGCTCTGTAGGTAGCTCCAGAGGTGACACGGGGGGGGGTTTGATGTGAGCATTTAAACAGCATCAGCGTTTAGTCACATCCAGTCAGGAATACACACACAAGGTGTAAAAGACAGGATGTATTAATAGGCAGCTGTCACAGGAAATTGATTCACAGAGCCAAAAAGTCCATTCGTTGCTTAAGATGTACAAGAGTCTGAGCTGTAGTTCTGTGTGGACAGGATGCACCAAGGAGCGAAGGAGGACCTTAGTCACTGACCACAAGCTGCTGGCGTGTGAGTCAAGCCAGACGTGGGGGATAAACTCAGAGAGTCAGACAGTTTATAAGATGCCACAGACGGCTGCCCTCCGACACAGTGATGAATGTCTGTAAACAAAAAACACGACCGTTTACAGATTTTATAACACCTCTAATATAGTAGTATAACAGCCCACAGTGCGGCATTTAATGTGAGACACATTCGATGAAGAGTGAATCTGCTGATACAGGCCGTGTGCTGTGAGGCTGCCAGACACAGCGGTCTGTACTGATGCAGAAAGAGGATAATCATTAATTATGGGTTCGGGATTACATCACCTGGGAGCTGTACATGAACCCTGTGATCAAAAGATAGACGTGTCTGTGTGCGGAGAAAGCAAAGATAGGAGAAACACAAGACAAAACGACAACTGAGAAAGGAGAACTCCTGCAGAGAAGCTGAGTTTAGAGGAATGTTGTGGTTTCTCAGTGTTGCTCAACATGTGAACATCCCTCTCTGACTTCACTCTGACAAAATAAACCCATGTAATCCATGCTGAGTGAAAAGAGAAGCTCCACAAATAGAGAAATAAGACTTCCACTATTCTCCGAAAAAGACTTCTGGGTAAAGTCGAGCACCTTTTTGCGGCCTCCAGCATCTGTTTTCATTCACCGCTTTTGCCTTGTCTAACCTTTCTTTACTTAAATAAAAAGCTTAGTGGGACCTTGTGAGCAAAGGAAGTGGGCAGCAATGAAAACAACAGGGTCTAAAACAGGATCTCTCCATATCTGGCTAAAAAGAATTCTGGAGATTTCCCGTTGCCATCTGGAGACACATGTCTCGTGATCCCAGCAGAGGGTTACAGATCCGGTCAAAAACACATCTGGGCTCAATTCTCTTTATCTGGACTAGTGGCTGTTGATGTAGCATCAAAAGAAAAAGCCTGGTGCACGCTGCTCTGACAGGCAGCGGGTGACACTTAAGAAATGTCAAAATAATCAGCTGGATCGGCCTCAATGAGAAACTGATGGACTTCAAGGGAACTTATCTCTGCCCTGCAGCCAAGGAAAGGGCCCATCTTGTTAACATCGAGGATATCAAAGAGAGAAAGTTTCCATCATGCTAGAATTGCAGGTTTTCAAGATAGATGCATTTTCAACTTAGGTTTTCAGTCTTTCAGCTGGTTGGATTTGACTAAAGTTGGAGGCCAGATGTGCCTAACCTTTAAGACCAGCTGCCTGGTAGAGGCGGAAAGTAACTAAGTACTTTTACTCAAGTACTGTACATATACAGTATTTTAATTGTATGCGATGCGTGTTGTTGGACCCAGCAGCCTATTAGCAAATGTACATGATCACCGTCATAACAAAATTCAAATAGTTGCCAAAAAACTCATCTCAACTCAAGATTTACTTTCTAGCTTTTTGTGAAATCTTCATCACCTGATGGAGAAGATGGAGCCCAGTTGTCATGGAGATGGCTTGTTTTCGTCACGTGACCTAAGTTACTGCATAGGAATAATGGCGAACACATTAAATCAACCAATGCATGTCCACGCTAATGCGTCACTATGTGATACTTTAATGGGCCCTTCTGCACATATTCTGCTATATTTATCTGCTAATAGGCGTACTGTCGATTTTGATTTGACAATATTTGCCTTTGAGTAAAAGTATAAAGTGGAAATCCTCAGGTAGAGTACAAGTACAAGTAGGTGCAGTACTTGAGTAAACATATTCCACCACTGTGTCTCTATATCACTTCATGTATACTGGTAGTGTACCAGTTACTGTTGTCTCACATCGGTTAAATAAGGATCCGAGAAAAAAGAATTAAGTCCTTTCATTTGACCTGTTTGACCCGGGAAACATAAATGAAGGAAAACTATCGCGCGGCGCTGCTGTGAGTGCTAACTGGGTTCAGAGACGCCAAGAAATGAAGGCAATGTGAGATTTAGCCACTCATGAGCAGAATTCCCAGTTTTTTCCGTTGGCACCGAGCGAGAGGAACAACTGACTCAGTCCCTCAAATTTAAATTCAGCCGTACTCCTAACCCCTCTCTCGCTCTCCCCACTTTTCTTTTACCGCTCTTCCTTCTAATGTCTTTACCTCTCCTCGCTAATAAAGCTCTGCACTTTAGATCATCTTCTTCTGTCCTTCATTCCTGGTGAGATTTTGAAGAAGACGGGAAATAAAGCACGCAACTAATTGGTCTGGGTAGAAAAATACAGATTCACAATTAAAAAAAGCTTTGGAGGTTTATATAGGCAGCTGGAAACAAACAGTATTTGAACACTTGGCAGCATTGCTATGCAAATAAAGATGGTCTTTGGCATTGTTTAACAGACACGTCACTTGAGTACTAAGTACTTAATTCCTAGTTTATTTTAGTATAAATTCCATAGATATAGACAAACTCCCACATGATAGATGTTCCGACGAAATGACTGCTTGACTTCATCAGGAAAGGTCTTTTGTTTTTGACCACAGTCAGCTCTAAATACACAGGGATTTTTTATTTGCTTCCCTTTTGTTTATAACTCTTGCACGTACTTGTGGTTGGTGTTATGCATAGTGCTTCCGTTAAAAAAAAAAAAAGAATTGCAACTCAGTCCCATGTGAATGTGAGTAAGAGTGCGACAGCAAGTGGCATCCACATGCCCTGTGATGAGTGACGGGACAGTGAGACATCACATACATGCTGCAGTATGGTCACATGTTGAGGTGTTGATTAGCTGAGTTGTATAAAGTATAAATATAAAGTTAATCAACTGACATGATCAGGGGCCTTAAAAAGAATAGATTCTGCTGTATTACCTGATACTTGAGGCTTAAAGAGGATATCTGTGTTAAAAAACCTTGTTTCAGTTCAGTTTTGTGCTTGTTGTGTCAGTTTCACATGTCGTAAATACAGGGAAATTTAAGATGCTCTGGAAGATTTTAATAACCTTGTTACACAAAAGAAAATGTCCTTCAGGCGTCCTGAGACACAGCAAGGAGAAAGCATATTAAAGCTTTTGGTTTGGACCCCACAAAGTCTCCATCAGGGCGGATGTGGTTAAAACAGATTGAATACACCTGGTACTCTACTGGTACATGCAGTAACTCTGGTCCGAGCTGCAACTAATGATTATTCTGTCAAATAATCGATGAATCTCTTAGCCTATAAAAAGTCTGAAAAAACACTCGATTGTTTATAGTTTTCACATTCACATCTGATTAATTGGGATGATAAACCGTTATGGAATTTTGAGCTGCAAGTGATGATTTTCGTTGTGTATTAATCTGAAGATTGTTTTCTTGATTAATCGATTGATCGTTTGATTTATAGAATGTCAGAAGATGCTGAAAAACGGCTGAAATCACAGTTTACCCAAAGTGACAACTTCAGATAGGCTTTTTTGTCCTAAAATATTCAGTTTAGTAGAATTTAAGACAAGGAAAAGCAGCATATCCTCACATTTATGGAGCAGGAACAACTGCACGTTTGCCTTTTTTGTTTAAAAAACGACTTCAATGATTATAGATGATCAAAATCTGAACAAGAAATTCATTTTCACATTAAGGTCACAGTAGGGTCACAGAATCCATGTATACATCCCACAGCTCCACCGAAACAGCCTCTTCTTCCACCAACTTTACATCACGCTGGTCGTGTTTCAGTGTCTGTGCATTATACATTTAGACCTCACGTCACTGCGCACACACACTGCACACACTCAGAGGTGTGTTTACCAAACCAGCAGCCAGCCCTTTGACCACACATGGCCGTGTAGCGAGCTAGCTAGCTACCCCGACGCCAACAATACCAGCCATGTACAAGTCTCAATAAATAGAAGCTTTGATGGTGGCTGCTGGGAGTTCCAGGGAGGGGGGGTGCATGCTGGGATACCTGGCGTCTCAACCGGAGGTGGTGGTGGTGGTGTGTGGAGTAGTTTGGGACTAGAGAGGGAGAGAAGTGGAGGTCTTGACGGTGTGGGGGAGACTTTTCAAGGGAGTGTTTTTATAGACGCAGACGCGTCACCGCACTGGAGCCACAGGACACACTAGCAGCAGTCAGTGGAGGCGCAGAGAAAGTACATTTGGTCGGTGTTACAGGCAGATTGATTTAGAGAGTCAGGGGATAAATTTGATTAACCAGATGCTTAAATAATCCAGAGAAATCTTGATGAAATTGCGAGGGGGAATATGCGGAGATGGAGAGAAGCGGGAAGAGTTGCGTCTCTGCAGGTCGTCATAAGTGAACCTTGTTCTCTGGCCTCTCTGCCCAGCACATGTAACAGTAGCTGTGTGTGCCCAGGCAGTATACGGCCGGGTTAGCCTGCCCATGCAGTTGCTCCATTTCCATCCCTCCTCCCCCTGCTTTTCCCTTCACTTGTCAGAGGAAGGCTTGAAGAGAAAAACAGCACTAATGGTGGAAGAAGAGAGATATCTGAGGTTTAGATGACGCTAACGGAGGAATTTGGGGTAATTCCACCGACTTATTCTGCGGTGGAGATGAAGATGTGCGTTTAACTCTGTGCGTGCAGATGCAGAAGTGGAAACACACAGTTCAAGATGCACCTAAGCTTCTACAACTCCAACAAAGGGGGCCGGGAGATGAGAAGATCGATAGCACTCTTATGTTTGTCCGTTAAATATGGAGCCGGAGACGGTTAGCTTAGTTTAGCACAAAGAGCGGAAACAGGGCCAAACAGCTAGCCTGGCTCCGTCTAATGGTATACAGTAAATGTTGCCCCACTGTTAAACTAAAGCTAAGCTAAACGTCTATCAGCTTCATATTTAACGGACAGACGTTACAATGGTACCATCTGACTCTGCAAGAAAGCAAATATGTCCCAAAACTGTTGAGCTTCCATTCCTTTAAGTTAGACCACCAGCAGCAGGCAGTGGAAATAATAGGCTGGGTTTTATGTGTAAAGATAAATAGTGGTGGTTTTGGTTGACATTAAGGCAGACAAAGAGCGAGGAGGAGGAGGAGGACAGACGGAGAAAGAGCAGGGAGATCCTTAACTCAAGCTTTGAGCAACCCAAATGTTGCTGAAAATGTTGCTTTTTCCAGCGTTACGAGCGCCAGTTGTTTTTGGCAGCGATCGTCTAGACAGACTTCTGGGTCATCGTGACTAAAATTACATCAGTGTTTTCGGATTTTGTGTTTTATTTGGCTTTCAGTTCCTCTCGTGTCCCTCCTTATGACCCCACAACAAAGTTTCCCCCAACGAGTTCAGCATAAATCATGGGGGCATGTGAGGATTTGGTGTTGGGTTTTAAGAGTTCATAAAAGGGATAATGTCGCAGCCAAATGAAGAAACAAACAATAAATGTTAACATGCCGAGTTACCTCAGTGCGTGTCGGCTGCTGTGGAGGAGAGTATGTAGCTTAACAAGTCACACAAAAACACACACCAACACACACTTTGTCTCTCCGCTTTCACAATGCAATCTGTGTGATGAGCTCAGAGAGGCAGGTCCAAACAAGCTCTGAGAGTGCACCCTTAAGTGACCAAATCCGCCTTTTTTTTGTTGACTAAGATGTTTTCTGGTGGTTTTCGGTTGTTACTGGCATGTCTGACTAAGAGCAGACTGAGAAAAATATTTATTAAGAGTTGCAAAACTCCTAACTACTGCTTAGTTTAAAATAAAAGTCTCATGGAGTAGCAGTATAATTGTATTTTTGCATAAATGTCCTTTTCCATTTGTCTTTTAGTTGTCTTTTTTTTAGCATGTTGTATTTTATGGAAGAGTCCTATAACAAAACACTGAATACTCCATGTAGCAGACAAGGTCAAGTAGGTTTTTAGGGTTTAGGAGTCCCATGATTCTGATTTTGCTGTTAGGAATTTGAGGCAGCAATAAATAAAGTCTCTTTTCTGCCTGATTAGCTATAGTCTACATATTGTCCCTTTGAGAGCACCAAACACTTTCAGATTGTAACATAATAATGGAAATGAAGGTGTTCACTTTGGAAGAAAAATGTTCATAAATAAAATCCTGTCATAAGTTTCAGTTTAGGTCATAATTATAGTCATATACATCAAAGTGTCAAGAGTCAAAGTGACAAAGTCATTCATCATTTGGTTGTTCTGTGGAGAATATAATTAAATATTAATTTGTGTAATTTGTAGTTAGAAAACCCTATAATTATTTTAGACAGAGTAGAATATATTTATTATTTGCTTATTTTTGCTCAACTAGATGGTCTGGAAGGCTTATTTTGGAATAAAATGTTTTTTACAGCCCTGTTTCCCTTGATGGAGTGAACATTTAAATGTTTTAAGTTTAGAAGTTTAAGTTAATATCCAAAGAAATACATATATTTGACACATACTTTCTCTGTCCCTCTCTCTTGTAGGGGTGGCTGCAGCAGTATGGCTACCTTCCTCCCGGTGATATCAGAGCCCAGGCCATCCGCTCACCAAAGTCCATTGTAACAGCGATAACAGCAATGCAGAGGTTTTACGGTTTGACTGTCACCGGCTCCATAGACCCCAACACGATAGAGTGAGTCCTGACTGACAGCGACGTTTTTAAATCTCCAAATCAATACTGGAGGTTTTCAAGTTCAGATCATTTGAGGATTTGGGATTGAAAGAGGAATTAAGAAAGTCTAATAAAACTAGGTTACTTTTTTATAAATAATGTTTCAGTGGAGTCCGAATATTTCACGTAGTTGAGATTGAGAATTTCATTTTGCTGTTGACAGCGCGATGAGCCGGCCACGGTGTGGCGTCCCAGACAAGTTCGGCCCGGAGCTGAAAACCAACCTGAGGAGGAAGAGATACGCTGTGCAGGGTCTGAAGTGGGAGAAGTCTGAGGTGACCTTCAGGTACACACCTACGCTCGTCAATATTCTGGCTTTTGCTCCTAAAGTTTCACACGTGAATGGATCACATCTAAGGATTTTCATTATTAAGTCATCTTTAAATGATTTTCTTGATTCATCAAATGAATTTCCGAGACTCCACGTTAAAATGTTCATATTGTTTGTTTTGTCAGACCAACTTTTCAAAACCCAAAGATATTCCGTTTCCTATCATAGAAGAAGACCACTGAAACAGATTATCAAACTTGTTGCCAATTAATCTTTTATGTCAAACACTTAATTGATGAATCTTTTAGCTCTAATGAAATAAAACACTAAAACAATCTTCTTTATTCTCCGTGGAGTCGAGAAGCGTGTGTTTCTACAGCATTTTACACTGAATCCAGGACTAAAGACTGAAGACTGATCGACAGTAGACTCTCATGTTCGCCATTTTGTGCTCACGGTTTTTATTGCAAAGCGCTAAGTAAGTTTTGTTTTGAAAAGTGCTTTCGTTGCTTACTTGGACTCCATTCATCCTGCGCTTCTGCTCTTTGGAACAGCATACAGAACTACACCCCTAAGATCGGAGAACGAGCCACACATGAAGCCATCCGGAGAGCCTTCAAGGTGTGGGAGAGCGCCATCCCGCTCACCTTCAGAGAGATCCCCTACAGCCACATCAAAGACAAGGTCGACAAGTTCGCCGACATCATGCTCTCATTCTCGGAGGGTTTCCATGGCGACAGCACGCCGTTTGATGGCGAAGGAGGCTTCCTGGCTCACGCGTACTTCCCCGGACACGGCATCGGGGGAGACACGCACTTTGACCTCGCTGAGCCCTGGACCACTGGGAACACAGACCAGGGGGGTAAGAGAGAAAAAAAATCACAAGGTGACCTTTAGATCATGGAAGAAATAAGAAATAAACAAAATGTCATCTCTCTCTCTCTGAAGGTAATGATGTTTTCCTGGTGGCTGTCCATGAGCTGGGTCACGCTCTGGGTCTGGAGCACTCCAACGACCCCGCTGCCATCATGGCCCCCTTCTACCAGTGGTTTGAAACGGAAAACTTCCAGCTCCCAGACGATGACCGCCGAGGAATCCAGGCAATCTACGGTGGGTTGTTCTCCTCAAGGAAGTGGGGAATTATTAGACATCTTATAACATCTACAACCTTTTAGCTACAACTCTTCCTCGCTAGAAGAACATGTGCATACTGTCAACACTATGAAATACTACATGGTTATGAACACGTCATACTACATGCATTGATAAACTAGACCAAGTCATTATTTTGCAAAAGTTTTCATTATTTCGTGAAGGTTTCTCATTATAATGACTTACAGGGTCTTTTTTTTTTTTTTTATCACATTGGCAAAATATCTTCAGTAGTTGTCGAAATATTTCAGTCCGGACCAAAGCGGTGGAGTTTTACTAAGAGTTAATGAAGTGTTGGTACATACATTGAAATGTGTTTATCACCCTTTCACACTTTCACTCTCTCACAACATCTCACCCACAGGAACCAAGTCCGGGGCTCCCCCTCCCCCCCCCCCTCCTCCTCGACCCACCAAGCCGTACGTCCCCGACAATGGCCCAGACGTCTGTGAGGGACACTTTGACACCATCGCTACCCTCAGAGGGGAAAAGTTTGTATTTAAGGTACAGCGTTTTTGACTTGTCATAATAGGCAAACATTAACAATGGCTCTGTTTTACGTGTCACAATAATAACTATTCCAGACAAATTAAGTACAAACCTTTGAATACATTCCACTGTATTTCTAATCGCATGTGTGTGTGTTTGCAGGACAAGTGGTTTTGGCGTGTGCGTAACAACAAGGTGTTGTCAGGTTACCCTATGGCCATCAGTCACTTCTGGAAGGGCCTGCCCTCAAACATCAACGCAGCCTACGAGAGGGAAGATGGGAAATTTGTCTTCTTCAAGGGTAGGTCCCATCGGAGTTTAAATTGAAACCAGATTTAGGATGATTGAGTCACCGCAGCTGCTCCAGTAATGAAATTCCTGTGTTAACTATTATGACCTTTCATCTCTTCTTCTTCTGATCTCACTTCTCTGCTTTCTGTCTCCAGGTGACAGGTACTGGGTTTTCAGTGAGTCCAGCATGGACAAGGATTCCCCCAAGAGCCTGAAAGACCTGGGCACCGGTCTCCCCAGAGACAAGATGGATGCTGCGCTCTTCTACACACCGACAGGACAGACGTACTTCTTCAGAGGCACTAAGTGAGTCGACCTCTTCGTCGTCCTCTTACACTTTCCTTTGAAACAATGTGGGAGCATTCCTGCAGCGCTCATGCGGAGAGTCAATCTCTTTCCCTTTTTGTCCAAACAAGCACTGCTCATACTTTTTGTACAGTTTTCGTAGCCTGTTCCAACTTGTACTTTCACCGTGCTTATCTGTGAACTTGTGAGGAAGGTAGTATCCCACATTTCGGTTCTCTGACTCACACTTCAGTCCTCTGTCCTTCCTCTCTTTAATTCAGTCGTTACAAGAAGAGAAATAGTTAAGCCTTCAATTTGATTTGATTCCATTTTCTTTCTGTCTCTCTTTAAAGATATTAAGTCTAAAACATGTCAGAATACTAATACAGAAAACGCTCATGTTTAATGTCTGTGTAAATGCCACTGAGGACATGAACCTCGGCGTTTCCCGACAACCTCTGACGTACAAATGAATCACCCAAAGCTGTTTCCTTGAATAAATATGTTTCCCATAGTGTAGATATGTAATAGTTCTGTGTCTTTGTGTCATTTGCAGCTACTACCGTTTCAACGAGCAGACTCGCACCGTGGACAGCGGTTATCCAAAGCCCATCAGCATGTGGAGCGGTGCGCCGGATAACGTCAAAGCTGCCATCATGAGCGAAGATGGATGTAGGTCCCCCCCCCCCACATCAAACCGATCACGTCGATACAATCCAAAACAGTTAGAGCTGAAACGATGAGTAGATTAGTGAATAGTTGATGTGCGAGAATGAGGAAATTGACATTTGACAATTAAAACAATTAACCAGACGCTTAAGAAATGAATTGTCAGATGAATCAATAATGAAAGTAACATGTCGTCAACATATATAGAGCAGGTTTAGTCCAAGCAACAGCCGTGTTGTTGTGTTTTCAATGAGTTGAAACTTGAGGAAACTGGAGAAAAACCCATCAAACTAACTTCTTATCTCTTCATCTTTCCACTTTCCTCAGCTTACACTTATTTCTACAAAGCCAACAAGTACTGGAAGTTCAACAACCAGTACATGAAGGTGGAGTCTGGCTACCCCAAGTCTGTGCTCAGTGACTGGATGGGCTGCGAAGGCGAGGAGCCCAAGAAGGGTCGGAAAGAGGAGGTGATCATCATCGAGGTGGACGAATCACAGAGCGGGGCCGGGCCGGCGGCCGTGGTCATCCCTCTCCTCCTCCTGGTGCTGGTTGTGGTCACTCTGGGAGCGCTTTTGTTCTTCAGGAAGTACGGCACGCCTCGACGCCTCCTCTACTGCCAGAGATCCCTCCTGGACAAGGTGTAGACAGAGCGACGGGGGGATTGACAGACTGCCACAGAGGGACAGAAAGAGAGGGAGAGAAAACGAGGGCCGGGTGAAGCTGGAAACTGAGAGGGGGAAGAAACGGAAGAGGAGGAGAGAGCGACTGGAGAAAAGACAGAAGAAATGGGGGACAGGAGGAGGACGATGGGTTAAGTTTTGGGTGGTTTGTATGTGCCACGAAAGAGAGAGAAAAGGCCCTAGAAACTGAAATCAGGAAAATGTGTATTTGTATGGTAACTATTTACATGTACTGTTCTGTGTTCAGAGATTAACAACATACCCGCAGTCTCACATTAGAGAAGGGGAATAACAAAGAGACTCATCAACGACTTCCCTCCCGCCTCTCCTCTCTCACATCCCAGGTATAAAAATAAATAAAGATCCCTCCTTCCTTCCTCTCCGTTAACTGGACGACTCCAACTGAACTGCTGTCTGATTCATTTACTCAGAAATGTATCATCTCTGTCGAGAGTTTTTGCTCTGATTTGCAGCTGTTGTTTTTTTTGGGAGTAGCGGGAGTAAATTCATTCATTTCAACATGACATTTCCAATGTTTTTGCAAAGTTTTGAAATTTGGCTATGCGGTATTTCCTGTATTTCTTCTCATTCTTTTCTACCACTAAATAGAGCTGGGTATCAATACTTCTACTACACAAAGTACAAAAAAAACAAACGGTCAAGCTGGCATTGAATGTCTGGTCAGGTTTGTATCCTAGTTTCCTTTCATCAAATAGTTCAAAAAATGTTGCCAATTTCAGACTTTTATCTTAAGAAAAAGCTCTTGTTCTGTCGCTCATGGTAAGACAACATTAATTACAGATTTGTTTAATTAAAAGCACTAGTATAGGACATTTTAAAACGATACCTAGCCCTACTACTAAGAGGATTATCTCCCATTTGCAAAACACAAAAGATGAGCACGTTCAGTTTTAGTTATCACATTGGATGGAGGATGCACAGTGTTAGTATTGATTGATGCAGACTTTTGAACATGCACAGATAGGATTCACTATTAGTACTTGTTTATCCAGGATTATGTTCACAAAGGTCAGCCTTCCCCTTGATGGTCTAGCTGCAGGCCTGACGAGACATCTAAAAGCAATGACGGTACAACTAGAATCCTTTATTACGTGTTTTAACTCCAGCTTGTCTCACAGGCAAAACTCTTCTTTCAGTGCAAGCAGTCAGACGGGAAAAATATTTTCTTAAAAAAAACAAAAAAAAACAGGATGTTTTAATTCACGAATGACAGTTTTCAAAACATTCCAGTACATTTGTTGTCGAATAGGAGCAGAGCTGCTTGTCCAAATGTGTCAGTACGCGGTACAGTTCCCAACAATATCGTGCAATTTTTTTTAATTATTATCGTTGTTATGGGAAATTGTTGTTATTATAAGTATGGTTATTGTTATTATTGTTCTCCTGGTAAAGTTATAATGACTTTCTTTTTCTTGTCTTTTGTACATTGTCATTTGGAGTCCTGCTGGACAGAGGCGTAACGTGACAATGGTGGAAATGATTCCCAGTTTACACTCAGCATGTGATGAATTACAATCAGATCAGGGGGGTAAATGTGACTTCAGGGAGTTTCTTTTTACTCTGAAACGCCCGAAATTACAGCGATGTTGGCACAGAATAACAAGCAATGCTATTTATGAACTTTGATGGTGCTCAATGATTTCTTTTTTTCATTTTTTTTTTTCTTTTTTTTTTTTTTTTTTTTTACACAAATCAAAATTGAAGGTGAATTATTTTAGTTAATAACAATGATAATGGTAATTATATTTATAATGATGATCATATCAATAAAATGGAATGAGATTTTTTTTTTTTCCTGCCTGTTTTCACTTTTGTATTTCATTAGATAAAGTGAAATTAAACTATTTTCTACAATCTTGTAATACATTTCTTCCATGCTTTCATATTCTCTTCACACACACACTCAAAGACAGGCAGAACATTAAAAGCCACCTTATGCCAAACACATTTTTTACATCCAATTTGACAAATCTTAGATATGAAATATTTACCAGATAATAAAGAGGTCACTAACACACCGTTCACAATTGATTCTTATTGGCTAAGTTCTATTCTGAAGGATTAATTCAATCATTTTTTTGATATAATTAACAAAAAAACGTGGCTGCGTTGCATAAATGAGCCTCCGTGGTGTCCTGAATGCCTCTTAAAACCTCACAGACAAACCCAGGAAACACAAAGTGGCTGAAAAGCTGAAAACATGTCTGTTTTCTTCGATCTTGAAAAGAGATACAAGTGTTTTGCTTTCAGGAGGGTCACATAATTACTGTGTTTCCCGGAATCAGGCCTCCATTTCGGGAAAAATGTTGCGCCTAGCAGGAAATTCGCAAGCGTGTCACTGCCCATTTCTTACCACAATATCTCTAAATATTAAAATAGAGATAAAAAAAAAAGAGATAAAAGTGTTTGGAAGACATGCTTTGTTTGTTTGGGACATTCAGTTTCAGCCTGAACTGTTGAATAATGTCAATCAATGACAGAATCGATTATTGTGTCTTTAATATTCTAAATCATCATCTCATTTCCATTAAAAGAAACAAAGTATATCAACGTCAAAAATCGAATGTTATTAAGCTGATGATATTTCTGTCAACACTCACTTTGCACGACCAAATACACAATACAATATATAATAACTCCAACAGGTGACCTACGATAGCACAGACACTACAGATATTAATCAGTAATTAACAAGCAATGCAGTGTTGTACACAAACAATTAGACAATAGATATGTAACAATGCTCATGACTAATGTGGACACAGTTACACCACTGCTGGTTGTTTGGGACGTGGAGCCAGAAGTCATGCGTCGAGGAACGAGTCGGAAAAAATGATGGAGCGGTCGCAATTCATATTCTTGAAACATCTGCACGTCTCGGGCCAGCTGCATGTGTGTGTACCGTATGTGTGTGTGTGTGTGTGTGTGCGTGCAAGTGTATACACAAAAAGAAAGTGTACGCCCTGGCTCGCTCCTCTTAAAATGAATTCTAAAAACGTGAGAGGGAAAACTGTGTGTGAAAGACAAAGAGGGAAAGGGAAGAGAGAAGTGAGAAGGGCAGTTAAACCGAAATTATTTGGGGTTGGGGATTTTCTTTTTCCCTTTGCACATTTCTATCCAAAAAAAATCCTCCTTGGAGCAGCCTCCCTCCCCCTTGCCTCCCTCTCTTATTTCCTCACCCACTGCAAAATTGTTCTTTTTATGAGGCTTCAGTCTCAAACCACTCCTCCTCTCACCACAAGTATCTCCAGTCTGTTTTTGCTCTTTCTCTCTCTGCCCTGTCCTCCCCCATTCAACCCCTCTTTCCTCGTGCTCTCGGCTTTAACTCTTCACATACTGTCAAGCGTAGCGGTAAACAACAGCAACCCTGGGTGAACCGCAAGATCACGGCAAACAACCACCGTCATAATAAGAAAATTGCCGAAAATGGGGTTGGTATGCAATTACAGTTTAACCTATTTTCATGTAGGCCTGAAGGACATTTTCCAGAATATATGACCTTTGCCGTTTTTTCCACTTTTAACTGTTTACACTCCTGTTTGCAAAGTGATTTTGAGGTCATTACCGTATAAAAAGTGCCTTATGAATACAGTTTTAATCTGGATTTTGATTAGATCTTAACCAATGGAGGTTAAAGTAGCCTTGAGCAAGCATTCAGCAGTGATGGCACAGTGTACTGACACACCCTGAAGGACATTTTGACATCACTGCTGCAAGGCGAGGAGTTAAACTCACCAACAAAATGTATTTTTAGCTGGTTTGAAGTTGCTCTTTAAAGTAATAAACCCATTTTCTGTGCGTAAACACGATGATGGATTTTTGTGGTCGAAGCATAGGTGGAGGCAGAATAAAAAAAATTTTAACAATGGTTGAGGAAAATTTCTCCTTTTTTTTGTCTGATTATGTACAGTCGCTCTCTCTCTGGGGCAGCGAGTGCTACTTGAGAAAATTCACATTATCTTACGGGAACTATTGTCCGACCGCTAACTTTACATGGCCGACTTGACGATTATTACCTGCACTAATGGCGAGACATTTACAAACCTGAGAGAGAAACCGTGTATAATAAAGAGAAACGGAGGACGTATAAATCTCTAGATGCCTATGATTATTGTCTGTGCGGTACAAAGGGAGAAGATACTTTACAGTTTCCTGTGTTTTGTCTCGGGCCATACAACTAGCATTAGCTGACAAATGTGCTGGGAGCGTTACGAGAGAAATCACCTCACCTACGACACTCAATACTTTATTTAAACCTTATCTAACATGGAGTGTGCCATGATGCGTCACTTTTCACAGACAATTAGCTTGATTGTGAACTGCATTTGCACGTCGGTCAGAGAGACACTAGAAGAGGTCTTGTAGCAGTAGGTGTAGCTCGTGTGGACTTCATTAATCTACTGTACGCTAACCTAACTGACCCCACCTTTTTCTATTTTTTTGGACTCACATCTGTTCGTCCACTTGTCTCCTTCCACTGGCCAAACTCTCTCTCTCTCTCTCTCTCTCTCTCTGTCTCTCTCTCTGGTGTTTCCATTCTCCTCACTTGATCTCTCTCGTGCAGGATCCATCTCTCTAGAGAAACTGACACTGCTCCACTGGACAAACATAAACCAACGGGATCTTTTACGAAACCAAAATGTGTTCTTTCTAATGGTTTACAATAGATGATTTTTTTAACCATTTATAAAGGTAATTCATTTGAACATACGAAGCCTTTGCAAAAGATGCTAAGTTTATACACAAAGAGAACAAAAGATATATTTCAAGATGGCAGCAGCAGGTTGTGCAGAGACACTGCCCTTTAATCCCCACACAGGTTCAATTTCTTACACTGAAAACAGTGAATCCGTTGGTGTTGGATACAGTTTCGCAAAAATTAAACAGTAATGCTTAGCTTCACAGTTCGTGCAATTTCCTAAAAATGTCACAGGAAACTTCCTGGAACTTCTACTAAAGCTAATCAAATCTACTAAAGCTAATAAAATCATGAGAAATTAATGAATCATTATAGCTTTACCCTCCATATTATACAGCTGCCGACTGAAACTCTCTACGCGAGTAGAGAAATCGAGAGGTAATATTATCCAGTAATGCACGAGGGGAAAAAACAAAGGTTAGAGTTTTTCCAGATAAACGTAAATTAGTTTTTTTCTGGATTAATTAATTGGTAGCAATTCAACAATGTCTCCGTAATCCCTATAATTATAACCAAATTACATTCTGTAATTCTTTCCAGGAACCGTCCTAAGAATTTACAGCTTCTTTCTTGGAAATTGTTCGGAAACTATGGTCCCTGTGAAGTATAATGTTGCCAGAAAACCTGTTTAAGGCTGTTAAAGATGTCGAGATCAGTCAGGGTGAGAGGAAATGAATCCCGCTCCACAGCATGAGTCAGACACATTTTTCACCTAGTTTTGGCTTTTTCCCCGCAGTAATCTGGATTTTGTTTTGGAGGCGCAACCAAGTTGATCTGCCAAGCATCTGCTCTCCCTCTTGTCTTGCAGGTCTTGGACATGAACACAGATGAGACCTTTGGCAGCCATGTTGGCCTCTATTCCTCTTTCTCCCTCTTTCTCCCCCCCCTCTCTCTCTCTCTCTCTCTGTCAGCCATTTTAATGCTGAACTCATACAGTCTGGCTGGGCGGTGCAGGAACAACCATCGAGCTCAGCACTCATTCTCCATGTCAGGCAGGAAGTGGCCAGGACAGCTGCTTGCAATTCAACCTGAGACTTTGTTTGGGTGACCTACATTATGGCACCATTTATTTCCTACTGTAACATTTATTCTTTTTCTCTTCATTTTCCCATTTTTGCCTGACCTCCAGTGGGGTAAACTAACTAAGTACATTTACTCAAATAGTGTACTCAAGTACAATGTTGATGTACCTGTACTCTGCACTTTTAAATGTCTGTGTTTATCATACAGCTATAGTTACGAACTGCTTTTCAAATTCATTTTACATTCAAGTCGAAAAATATTGTGTCCAAATTTGTGAAGCAGAACTTCCTTAATCTTATTTTCTGTCCCATTAATCATCTCAGGGGCGCTCACCTCTTTCTAGTGATCCTTTGGAGGGGCCTGACCCTCAGGTTGGGAACCTCTAGACTGTAATATAAAGTAGGTGAAAGATGCTACGAGTCATATACAGTAGTATTGTGTAGCACTAACATTGACAAACTGACATGAAAAAAAATGAATCTGAAAATAATCTGTCCCGATGCCAAAAAAATACTAATTCGGTTGAATTAAAAGTAAACAAATTTACCAAATACCAAGGAAGCCACATGGTTTACCGTCCAACGAGCAACAAAACAAAGATAATTGCAGCCTGCAGCGCCAGTTCTCATACAGTCATGCACAGTTCAGAAAGTTCAGGCTGTGTAATTTTGTCAAACATGCTACCCAGGGTGCCCCATACTCCAGGAACACCCAGGTCAGGAAGCGGTCTTTGGAAACAGAGTTGCTGAATCAGACCTTCCACAAACTCCCCCGACTCTGCACCGGGGCGATGCTCATCCTCCCGTACCCCCATCCCAGTCCTATCTGGCAGGAAACCCTGCCTGTTTCTGGTCTGCGGGTGAAACTACAGAGGCCTGACAGCTAATCTCCAAACGCAGCCACATCTGTCTCATCCTTTGCCCTTCATCCCAGCAGACTGACCTCACCTAGCGCCCCCTAAAGCACCCACCAAAACACCTCCCTCTTCGTCGCTGACTTCTGCACAATAAGCAACATCTGGTTCTCATTTCCCCAAAACCAAAACAACACGAGGAGGAGAGGAAGGGAGAGATGGGGGAGGATGGGAGGAGTTGGAGGAGAGGTTGTTGAGGAGAAAGACATTCGCAGGAAAAGCAGGAAGTGAACAAAAAAAAATGGTGCGTCAAGAGAAAGACTGAGGAGTCACATTTCTCACTGCGGGTGCAGTTGGAGGTCTTTGATGGTGCAGGTGTGAGGATGTGCGTGTGAATGAAAAATGGCGCCTTGTTAACCACTTTGACAAACACTTTTAAAAAAAAAAATCTTTAACACCCTTTGTGGCCTGTTCAATGTCGCCCCACACTTCTGTAACACAATAAACAGTCAGCTTCTTTGGTCAACTGTATGAAAAAAGTTAAGACAAGGGGAGGAGGGGGGGGGGGGAAACTCCCATCTCCACAGAAAAGAATCTGCAAGTCAGCGGCGAGCAGCCCTAATTACAGTGGGGCTTTGCTGAAGTCTGCAACAAGACAAAGAGAGAGAAGGAAAAGAGGCAGATGGAGGGAGAGAAAAGCAAGAATGAGGGCAGGAGGAGAGGTTACCTCATTTTGTAAACAGTCTGTTTATAAGTCAAAGTCACACTAAATTAGTGCAGACTTCACAAAAGCACAGCTGCTCAACGTCTCTGCAAAATGTCCCTTTACAACACGAATACACATGACAAAAAGTTCACTTTGATTCTCTTCAAAATAAGACAGTGTGCTAATGATGCTTTAAAAAATAAATAAAGGAGGAGGTACAGCTTTTAAGACAAAGAACTGGAATTAGATTTAATTCTTCTGCTGATTTATGCTTTTAAAATCAAATGATGCAAAAAGACAAGTGTTTCTGCAGCTTGGTTAAGACGTTGACGAACTTTGAGCCGACACCAAAAAATCTCGCTTTCTGTGGGATGCAACTTTCTGCCAACTTGGCTGCAGCCAGCTAATCATCTTTCCAGACACCAGGCTGCACAACGGCACATTCGAGGTTCAGACTTTTTCCTCTCTGTTGGTAGAGATGCCCCATGAATAATAAGTTGCTTTAAATGAGTAACACAAAGCATAATGAGCCAAATGTATCCTGAAAACACTCTTTTTTTTGTTCAATCTTGGAACAGATTTGTCTTTAATCATGCTACTAAAATCTTGTAAATTATTATTGAGATCACATGGTGTCACATAAAGTTTCCTTTTTATTGGCTATCCACACACACACACACACGCACGCACGCACACACACCTTGAATGAGAGCTACTTTATGTTCTCCAGCTCCTCCCTTCCTCCGCCTGCCTGACACCAGACAAAATGGCGTGTCAGCGTCACGCTTACAAAAAGCAGAAATGCTGCATTCTAGTGGAAGCTGAGAGACATTGACTCAGAATTATTACGTCTAGAACATGACCAAATGACTGTAAATATTCATATTTAAAGTAGAAATCAGAACTTTTATTGCAGAAATTCATGAATAGTGAAAAACACAAATTGTTGATAAATATATTCAACAGACTGATATCAACGTAATGTTCAGAATAAGGGTATGGCTACAGGATTGCCATGGTAACACGTTTCTAACTTTTAGTTTTCTTTTTAATTAACAACATCCCTTTAGGTTTGAGTAAAAGAGATCTTTTCTGCTCCTCAAGTCTTCTGGCCCGCTCCTCTCTTTCACTACACGCCTCTATTCCTTTGGCCAACTCCGAGTCCAGCATCACGATACGTCTCTGTGAGAAACAACGCCAAGGTTACAGACAAGAAACGCAGAAAGATAAGAATAGGAAGATGCAATAAAAGAAAAAAGGCCAATGTGTTGATACTCACAGCTAAAACTTCCCTCTCTTGCTTTCTTCTCAGCTGTCCCTTCATCACAGGTGCTGCTCTCCCATCTGTCCACATACACGATCAAGAAAACACACGAAAGAAATGACTAAATGGCAGAGGTAGATCACAACAAGGGCGCCTTTTTTTCTCAAAATATTGCAAACCGATAAGAGCCACAAGACCAACGTCAAGTTAACTTGGAAGTAAAAATAAACAATACCTGCAAACGACCAATCAGGCAGATCTGTCAGCGGGCCATATTCTGAGCCGCTTCGGGCAAGTCCATGTCTGCAAGCAAACCCTCGATTAGAAATCATTCAAGCAGAGGAGCAGGCTAAAAGGGAAAACACTCACCAAACCCACATATTGATCATTTCCATACTTATCAAAAGCCACAAAACCCTTAATACACATTTTTTTTGAATGTTGCATTGTATTAGCCAAGACGTGTAAACAATGCTTAATGTGTTAAAATTGTGGAATTCCCTTTAAGTATTCGAGGATTTATTATTGTCATAATATTCTACGATACTGCAAACTGAAATGTAGTTGCAGCCCCCTCCACGCTACGCAGTACAAACAGTAAAATAGGCAATAAAATAGAACAGACTATATAAAAAGTAGCACTAAAGAAAGTAATAAGGAAAACTAAATTATATGTAGCTAAGTATACACATAAACACATACAAAAGATATAAACAATATATGTAATATCAGTGTTTTTGAATTACATTAATTGGTTTTAGTGGTTTATTTGTTATTACAACTTCTTTACGTGTTAACTAGGTGTTGCAATGGTTCCCAAACTAATTGGTTGTTTGTTTTGTTTCTTTTTTTAACCTCAGGCTTATGTTTGCATAGGTGCTCTTATGTAATGTGTTTTTTTTTTTGTATGTCTGGTGTTGATGCAGTAATTTCCCTTTCTAAAAAAAGGCCATTTTCTCCCAGTAACCTTAAATGTCAATTTAAGACAAACCAGTTGCCTGTCTGGAGTCACAGTCGGACAAACACAGGTGAAACTAATGTAGTTAACGATGGCTCAGTGCCATTAAATGTCCCAGCAACCTGGTCCTAGCTCAACTGAATGCAATAGTTTTAATGTAAGTGTGTGAGCAGTGGACTTACTCGAGCCTCCACTTCTCTCCCCCCTGGACTCCACATGTTGTGCTCAGCTGCCTGCGGGACAGCCTCAGCACTGGGAGACAAACACAGACACCTCTGAAAACCCACAATCACCGGCGACACTGCGGAACAAATGATGCTTGGACTAAAGCAGTTAGCATGACTGTTAGCATCAGCGTTAGCATTTACACTCCTTACTGCGTTCACGGTGGTTCATTAAACCGGAAGCTGGATCACATGCAGTGAGTGTGATACAGAAGATATTTACAGCAGAGAAAAGCTCAAGTTTAAAGTTTTAACGGCTCTCAAAACAACACATTGAGTGAATAACCTCTGTCTCACCTGAACAGCACAGTGTCCTCACGGGAGCCGCCATTGTGTCTGCACAGCTCCGTGTTGACCAGCAGGGGGCGCTGCAGCTTCACCGTGAGGCCCTGGGTGTCTTTATTCTCTTAGTGTAGTTCTTTATATAGCCTAACGTCAACTTTAGATTCAAAAATCATAAAAGTGGTGTTCATTCGTGAACAAAATGTAACTATTATAAACGTGTGTTTGCCACAGAGCTCATGTTCTGCAATAATCAAAACTGGGGAAAAAATCCCATTGACCTCTTGTGGAGGAACCAGTTGGACGCTGACTTTCGAGGTTGGCTTAAAACGTCATCCTTGCAGCACTATACATCTGATGATGTCACAGTGATGTCACAGTGACGTCAAACAGGGTCATCGCAGCTTGAGGCTGGACACTGAAGTCTCTCGGTGTTTATCAGACTGTCTCGTGCAGTGGTTCTTCACCTTCTTCACTTTTGACCCTGTGTTGTGTCAATGTCTCCTCGTGACTCCCTCCTTTGTGTACAGTTCAACCTAAGAATGTCTTGTCAAGCATTTCTAGTCACAATATCCTAAATATAATAAGAAAATAGCAAGGACTTTTTTTTCCCTCCAAATTAACATATTATTTAAATGGAGAGAAAAAAAAAGTACAAATGAATGAACAACAAACACATGTAGCCTAGTATTTAAAAATCCTGATTTATATGAGCATGTTCCTTATTGTTTGTCATTTAGATAGATTCAAAGTACTTCCTAAATTCAATCCTTCAAAAGGTTCCTACGATGCGCACTTGCCTCGAGTACTTTCCTTTATCGATGTGTATTTTCCTCACTACAAAACAAAAAAACGTTACATTTCCCCCAGGGGGAAGAAGAAAAAAATGAAACAGATCATAGCTGTGTTTAAGTTAAATGTTGTGTTTGCATGTCTGCCCTTTGAAGACATAATTACACACATGCACAGCAATGGGTAAGGATCGAGAGAGATGAAGATGAGGACTGCGTGTGTCTATCTGGAAGTATTAGCCCAGACTAAGAGACACGACTGTGGGACAGAAATGCAGACAGAGCACAGCCGCTCTCGCAGCTCTTCAAAGTATTGTTTTTGTATGAAGTGCTCCGCTCCTAAGCCCAGAAGAATTTCTCTGTTAGCTTTTCAGGCAAGTTCCCACTCGCAGCCTGTGAGGTAAACGAAAGAGTCTGCAGAGGCTGCTGCAGGGACTCCGGTGAACCGCAGGGGCCATGAAAGGCTCCATATGGAGGGGGCTCCGGGGCAGACAGAAAGCCGACAAGCCTATTTAAACACGCCAGGCCAAACACAGTTACTTTATCAGTGCTTGTTGTGTTATGGTGTGTCCGTTAACTGCCACAAAAAAGGCCGGAATCAGGTCTGACTAATGCCGGCCAGTCCTGAAATAGTAGCGGGATGTTTACCCTGTATCCTCCTTGGAGAACTCAGACACGCCGAAAAAATTCACCAGCCGCATCACTCGGCCGTGCCCCTCCGCGCATTCCACAGGCAGTGAAGTAGTGCCGTTGCCTGAACGACGCAGTCTTACATGTTTTGACTGTGATGTGGAATTACAGTGATAATGAATGTTCAAAGCAGTGGTTGAGGAAGCATTCAGATCTTTAATTCAACTAAAAGTAGTAATACCACAATGGAGAAATACTCCATTGTAGGTAAAGGTCATGTATTTTAAATGGAGCTCCCCTATTGTGCAGAATGGCCCCAACCATGATGTTATATACATATATATATATATCATATTATTATTTTTGTGTGTGAAGCATTTTCATGTTGTGGCTGTTTGATGTGGAGCTATTTTAACTCATGTACTATAGGCTGTTGGGTAGATTCATCTTTAATAATGTGTCATATTTAATAAGATTGATTTGCAAATAACTTGTAATAAGTGTCACGTAAATGTAATGGAGTAAAAAGTACATTAAATCCCTCTTACTTGTGGTGTAGTAGAAGTATAAAGTACCAGAAAATGAAAATACTCATGTAAAGTGCATGTGGCCTATCTCAAATCAACAGTACCTGATTTAATGTACTTGGTTACTTTCCACCACTATCTTAAAAATGTAAAGTGTATAACATACACTTAGCTTAGCGTTATCCAGAAAGCTGCAGGCTTGGTTTTGGTCATGATTTGGCGATTTTATGAGATAAACAAAATAATGGCTTTCCTGAAAGCAGAAATGTTTATAGTGGTGGTTTAGCTTAGTGGTCAGTTCAATGTTCAAGCTTGTGCCAAGCTGACCACAGTCACATGAATACATCTGTATCCAGTGCTCAGCCATAATAAACACTGATCTAATGGGATTGAGTCAAAGTGCTGGCCCTACAGCCCACAGCAGCACAGATCATTTTGACCAAACAAAGAATCACAAAGTAAAAATGTTCTTGTCTTTTATTGTGAAGCAATTTATTATGTCTGAGATAAAATCTATATTTACTTTACTTTTATTAGTTTGAGTTTTCTTGTTTCTCTTTCATCAAAAATAAAAAACGAGTAGTGCCTCTACTCAACTACATTGCAGAGGGGAATATTGCACTTTTCAATCTAATACATCTATTTGACAGCTTTTAATTACTTTGCAGATTTTAAATATTCCTACCCAATATACATTTCTGTACTTGTAAGTATATTTTAAATGCAGAAGTTATATTTATACTAGCAGAGTATATGTATTGCAATGTATTTATTTAAAAAAGTAAACATTAAAGCATAATTTCTTATTTAACACAATTGTTTTGTTGTGAAGAGTAGGTCTTGGTAGATTAAAAAAAGAAAAAAAAACATTATTAGTATTTTATTTAATACAATTGTATTTTCAATAATAAAAAATTCAAATTTAATATGTGCTGTTATGGTTTGAAAACATTTTTTTTAGAGAGGGTTTAATTTAATAAATGTATTGTTTGAACTTATGAAGGCAATAAAGCATGGTTTCTTATCTGTGAATTTACATTTATGGATATGGCAGTTGACCATGATAATAATAAGATTAATCATTTACACATGAATGTATTTCTGTGTATTATTTTCCTGGAGACCAATCAACACATTCCTCAAATATTCTCAGTAATAAAAGCACCTCGGTCTTGCCATAAAACCTTCACAATTTGGCATTGCACAAACAGTTTCTGGACCTCCACGACAGAAACTACAATTCACACGAATGTGAAATGTTATTTTTAACACAGTTTTTAAAGTCTTGGCGGAGTGGGCACATCCTCTGGGGGAGTTTTGCGTATGAATGACGAAACAGCCATGGCTGGTGGAAAGGTGTTCCGGCCCTGTGGGGGAAACGAGCCGCCGCTGACTGATAAAGGAGCAGTGATGCGTCAAGCCCAACACACCAACACCACGTCCGTTCAGTAACCCCGCCTTCAGAATAAAAGCTTCACATACTGCCGCTTTCGAAAGGGAAGCGAACAAATAACCACGTGGCAGTCACTAACTATACATATGCATCTAAATTATTAAGCGGCAAAAATATCTTCTATGTAAAACGAAACCAAAGCTGTACCACGAATTATTTAGGATTTTTGTTTCGTTTAAATGAACCGGCAGCCAGTAAGGAGTTTATTTTGAAAAGTGTAACCGGAACTATTTCTCTCCGCCGTAGCTAGCTCGACACTGTTATAAAAAAGAGGGGGGAGGTAAGTAATTATTTAGGGGGAAGAAAGAAAGAAACAAAGTTGTCGACCGTGCTATGCACACGGGGAGGGATTTTATTTATCTCGAGCAAGTCGTTTAGTCCAGCACTGGTCCGCTGGGATGTAAGTGTAACGGCGCACCGGTTTCCCTCATTTCCTCCTCTCTCTCCAAACTTCTCCGCTACTCTCCGGCCGAGTCCCGGACAGGATTTCTGCTTTGAAAACGGGGAATGATAAAAGCAGTCGAGCACAGGCGGATGGACGGACGGACTGAGGAGTCTAGCGAGTGCCGTATGTGTGTTTCCTGTCGCCAGAGTTAAAGTTAAACATGTTATTTTAATTTTTTGTTTTCCTCCGCCCCCCCCCCCCCCCCCGGGCCCATTTTTTTTTTTTGCCCTGAGATGAGTGGCAGAAGTCGGGTGAGTCCACTATCTGTGCACGAACGGATTTATTTCCCTGTCTACACTGGACCCACATGAAGTGGTGGCAGCCTGCATCCCGCTGAACCTCTCCGCTTTGTGTTTGAAAAAAAAAAGAAAAGAAAATTCAAACGGAGAGACACCCCCACACCGCACTGGAGAACCAGCAGAGCAAAGTGACTTTACTGAAGTGTATTTCAGACAGTTTAACGAACGGTGAAGATGCAGATGTGGAGCCACATGAGGGTCCACAAAGGAGGCCCTCCGCGACCATAGGTCACGCCGAAGTGTCCTGGATGTATGTTTCTCCTATTTCCTGGCTGGATTGACTTGAACTATTAGTAATTGTGTAATAATCCAATGGATTCTTCCTCACCACAGCCTACCTGTGCCTGTGGATTTTCCACATGAGGGCAAACCAGATGACTCAGAGGACTTAAGTCATGTAACCATCCTGAAATGTCTTAAAAGTCTTATTTATCTGTTTTGTATTTATTGTGTGTATATAAGGGTCCTTTTTCTTTTTCTTCTTCTTTTTTAATGCCAGTGTTTAATTCCTTAGTAAGAATTTAAAAGCTGCCGTTTCATTTGTCGTAGTGAAAACTGTAGATTTACTTGAACATCTTTTGTTCTGCTGCATATCTACCCACACTGTATTTGAGCACATCAATCTGTAATTTAAAGGGGGGAGCTGTACGACTTGACTCTGCCCAGACAGGTTAAAAGCACGAGAAGGCTTCATCATGGACAGGCCGATAAGCAAGTTATTGGAGAAGTTAAAGATAACGGACTCGGGCAGTGTGAAATTCAACAGTTCAAAGAAAAAACACGACTCTACCAACAACTCTAATAACAGCAACGCCAACACTGGCATCTCCGGAGGCAGCGGTCTGCCACCAGCTCCCAGCTCTGCAGCAGCCTCGCCCTCAAGACCCGGCCAGTTCTCGCTTGCCTCTGCAACCACAAGTGATGCATGTGTTCCAGCGAGTGGGAGAGGAGGAGGAGGAGGAGGAGGGATGGGAATGCCTCCCTCTCAGATCCTCACCCCACCGCCGTCTTCCTCCTCGGTGGGTTCCATACCTCAAGATGGCGAGCAGCCACTTCACCCTTCCACCTTGGCACCACTGAGGCGTCGCTCCCCACAGCAGCGAGCATCCTGTTACCTGGGCGAAGGCGTGGATTCCCACCTGAGGCGTGAGTCTGGCCTGGGACCAGAGTGTGACCTTCTGGGAGCGTTTGGTTCTAAGACGTCCCTCAATCAACGGCGCTACTCTCTGGAGCTCCAGCAGCTGGTCAGACGACAGCAGCTCGTCTCCCAGCCGCAGCTCTCTGTTCCCCCGCCGTACCCTGCCTCCATGGGCTATGGGTCAGCTCCCAGAGGGGGGGGAGGCTGCCTGGCAGAGCCTGGCTATCTCTCCGAGCCGGAGAGGCACAAACGCCTCTCTCTCCAGGAGGCTCTGTTCTACAAACGCCTGAGCACGGGCAGTGAACTGTGGGAGAATCCCAGGCCTGCATCCCTCTCTCATCCGCCACATCGCACATCTGATGTGACCGGAGGTGTAGGAGGAGGCTTTTTTTATCCCCCAGGACCTACCCTGAGCCCATGCTCGTCATTCAGCCTCCAGGAGTCGGTGCTGGTCAGCCCCAGGTCCAGCTTCGCCTCCAGCACGGCCAGTGGCGGCGGCGGAGGAAGCCCCATGGGGAGCCGCTGCAGCAGCAACCGGACCAGTGGCATCAGCTTGGGCTACGACTCTCGCTACTCTGCTTCTGGAGGATTCCCCCCGCAGCAACAATCCCCCTCCATGCAGACAGGGGGCTCTGCGGCTGGTTACGGAGCTCCAGGCAGGGCCGGGGTGACCCCTGTGGAGGCCTGGACTCAGTACCTGGACGGTGGGATGCGTCCAGGGGTGTACGATAGCCGACACTCCTACCCACCTGCTGTTGGAAGTCCAGGAGCAGCGTGCTTCCAGGCAGGCCCAGAGTGGTGGGTAGAGCAGCAGGCGGGAGTGAGAGGCAAAGAGGGGGGTGTGATGGGAGACAGGGCCCGATACTCAGACCTGCCGGGCACCCGGTACCAGGAAGAGCTCACCAGACTTCTCCTGAGAGACGCTGCGCTGGCAGGTGGGGGGCTCCTGGATGGCCTGATGCTGAAGGAGCAGCCTCTGGCCCTGACGGCTCTTTCCAAACCGAACACGACAACGATGGGGCCTTGCTCAGCGGGAGGGCCGCTCAAACCTCAGGAGGATCCAGGTGGAGTCGGATCTGGGAGGGAGGCCGTGGAGAACCGCCAAGAGTTCTTTGGTGAGATCCTTTTTTTTTTTTTAACAGTACAATTCAGGGTACACGCTGGAAAGAGGATAGTGAGGAGAAAGGTAGCCAGGATACACGTGAAACAGAGCTGCGTTTAACACAAATTGTAAAATCGCATCCCCTAAATTGAGCCACTGTTCATGCACAGTATGCCATGCATTCATAATAGAGCGCTGGGTCACCCAGCATCCGCCCTCAGTGTGTTATTATTGTCCTCCTCGCTGCCTGGTGTCAGATCACAGGTTTCTCTCTAAATGAAAGGGTTGTATGGATGGATGGACAGACAGATTAATAGTTGAAAGAGTGGATGGATGGATGGTACCTTGGAACCTGCAGAGACATGCAGGGTTGTAGCACGCAAAGCATAAAGGAAAAAAAAAAAAAAAAAAAAGATGAAGCCGCTTCAGAAACTGATCCAGACAAGTAGATATGTTTGGCTGAAGAGAAGAAAGGAAACGCGTATAGGACGGATATGTATATACTCATTCAGGTTCCCACCTGTAGCCAAAACATCAGGCGAAGTCAGCTGATGTTTCAGGCAGGCGTTGCCAATCTGCAGCAGTGTGGTGCACATGGAGGACTAATGCAGCGTATCTACATGGCCATTAAACTGCAAAATTCTGCTGTAACGCTCAACACACAAATTACATGGTTCCATATAAACACAGCTCCGACCATTACTGTGAGTCACAGAAGATTAGGGCTGTGTGTGTGTGTGTGTGCGAGTGTGTGTGTGTGTGTGTGTGTTGTTTCTCTGTGGCAGGGTGTGTTTCCCCCGAGTGACTTCAGGCCACAGTAACGCAGTGTGTGTGTGTGTGTGAGTCATGTGTGCGTCCTGGTGTGTGTAATGCTGCCTTGGCGTGTGCAGGGGCGGTGAGCTGCAGCCTGTTTTTCTGCTCAGGTATGTGTGCCCGGAGGGGACATACAATACTGTACTCCTCTCAGCCATTAGGAAGAAATCAGAAGCTGTGAGCCGTGAAGACAGACGCTCTGTGCTCAGCGGACAGACACACACACACACACTTCTATTTAAGTGTAAGGCTTTAATTCAATTAAAAAGAAAGTAAAAATGAAAAATATTGCCCAATAAACGAAAGGGCCGTTCAGAGCGAAAGTGCAAAACCTTTTTCTGTTAAAGAATGATGTGTACACGCAAACACTCGGGTAATATGACTTCTTGGGTAAAGAAAGAAAGAAATGCACAAATATTCAAATTCTCATTTTGTGGCTTTTATAAATTTAATTTGGTGTATTTCCGCAAAAAAAGTCTCTGAATGATCATTTAAACCAGTTCTATCCTTACCTTTTCTATATGTAGCAGCGTCAGGCGTTTAAGAGCCTGGGGTTTTTGAGTCTCGGTTTCCCTTTTGGTTCCTCGCTTTGGCAGAGAGCCGTGCCTGTTCCTAAATATCAAAAGACTGTCCAAGAGTGTAGGAATTCTCCATTTGTGTGGCACTCCCTCAGCCACATTAGAAAGGACAAAACGCAGGCAGATCCTTAAATAGATCACAGAAAGGCTGTAGCTCTAACCACCACAACACTTTTCCACTTTACGTTTAGTGCCCTGACTAGTGCTGGACGTGTACTTAGACTAAACTGTACTGTTAGATGGGAAACACAGAGAAGTTAGCTGTAAAGGTCGACTGGTTTTAAGAGTGTTCACTATAGGTGTTTGTTGGTTTCTTTACTTATGCTAATTTTGACCTAGAATTTACTTTTCCTGATGCCAACTGTTGTGTCAATTGAGTTCTTATATCTGACACCAAAATGAGGGAAAAACTAAGCGTTTGATTTCTTGACTTTAAATGGGGGTAAGAACAATTACCTGCCATTGGATAAGAATTTGAAGGAAGCATCAAAAGCGTTTGTAATTTTTGTTTCCTGAGGTAGTTTGGGCTCCTAACACCAGGCAACAAAAGTGCAACCACATTTAATCTCCAAATTGCTCCAATTGCGGGGTTTAAAGTCAAATTTAAAGGGGAAGTCTTAACTGCAAAAAAATCCAGAAGAAAGAGTCAAACGACTGCCAAAAAGTCTGATCCGGTGGAGTTTCCCTTTAATAACAGAGCTTCATCGGAGACACTTGAGTGGATGAGCAAACATGCTCGCATGGGTAACTGGGTTTTAACTGTGTGAAAATCCCCTAGGTGGTGCGAACGAGAGGATTTACAAGTGTTGACACTTTGTGTGGAGCTGGATTTCAGACGCATCCTTCTGGAATGCGTCGTAAACGAAGTGTTAAGAGCCGCCGAGCGATTACTCCTGACTAAATGAATGTTTGTGTCCGTTGTGTTTCCCCCACTGTGCTGCCAGGAACCTGTGTGAAGTGTGGGAAAGGCGTGTACGGGGCGGATAACGCCTGCCAGGCGCTGGATAGCCTCTATCACACCCGCTGCTTCACCTGTGTGTCCTGTGGTAAGTACCCCCACCCCGCAGACACAACAATGATCTCAAGTGTTTAAGCGCAATGAATTTCTCTGGCTCCTTTTTTCTAAACGAAGTTCAAACATCTCTCTCCCTCTGCAGGACGCACCCTGAGAAACAAGGACTTCTACAATGTCAGTGGCTCTGTGTACTGTAAAGAGGATTACATGGTAAGAGTTGAGGTCAAGGCGTGTTTTGTCATCTGTCTCACACACACACACACACACACAGTCACATATTCAGAGTCAGAGGATTGCTTTTTTTTGCGTGTGTGTGTGTGTGCTAATGGTAAGCTCTTTGTTGTAATTACAGTTTTCAGGATTCCAGGCTGCTGCTGAGAAGTGTAGTGTGTGTGGCCACCTTATTCTCGAACAGGTGAGCGGGGTGTGTGTGTGAACTTGCTACATGAAGAAGAGCTCAAACACCTCTTAAGCTAGATTTAAAGAAAATACACTTTAACCCTAACCTGTGGGATTTTTAGTTACTTGCGTCCCATGTTTCCCAGAATGCCTTTCCAGAACCTCCCCAGAGGAGAGAGACATTAAGTGACGTCCTTTTTGTTGGCTCCTCTTCGGGTTCCCACGGCAGATTTTCTGTGGAATGTTTGCCTTGGGTTTCTTGATAAATACAGAAATATGGCTCTGTAGTGATCAGCTTAAAACTTTTTACCATATTTGAACCACGTAAGACCCATAATATAAATAGAAAACTCTCAGAGAGCGTGTGATCCTCAGGCTTCTTTTTCCGCATCATTTGAAAAGCTTAACCGCATTCAAGTTTTAGGACTACAAACGTTTAATGCTCAAAAGCGAGTTGATGAAATAATAAGATAAACAACGATTATTCTCTTATCTCACATTGACTATTTTCTGGTCTGATTACAAAGTTAAAGTGAAGGATTTTCACAATACAGTATTAGTGACCATGCAGCTGTGTCATTAATATTACAGCTTATTATTATTATTATTACAGCTAACCACTTTGAAATAAATATAAATCAAACTAATGCTTCTAAAATATGGGAGGCGTTCAGGGTGTAGTCGAGGAGAAATGACAAGCTGCTCTAAAGCTAAACAGCGGCAGATCAAATTAGGTTGGCTGCAACTCGTCAAATTAAAAATTAGGTTTATTCTTATAGCATGTAGCTATTACGGAAGTAATAAACCAATCGAACAATAACTATGTACTGTAGGTAGCAAGAAGAAAAACAAAAAGAGTTAATACATTTAAGCAGAAAAAACAAAACGCATACACGTCTACGTACTTAAGCGTTTAAATAGAGCAGAAATGTCTTAAATAACTTAAATAAATGTTGGTCTTCTGTCTCAGATCCTGCAGGCTCTGGGGAACTCGTACCACCCCGGCTGTTTCCGCTGTGTGGTGTGCTCCAAGGCTCTGGATGGGGTTCCTTTCACCGTGGACCATCACAGCAACATCTACTGCGTGGCAGACTACAACAAGTGAGACATTGACCTGCTTTGTTTCCAAATGGAATGGCTTGTAGGCGCCACGGTACTGTGGCTCTTAATATTTCTGTCTGTATTTTATCCTATATTTGTCAACGTGCAACAGAGATGTTATGGAATTTAGTTAGCATGTGTCACGTTTGAGGAATGTCCCACTTCCTTCATTACTCTGTGAGAGTTCTTCCGGTTTCTACACTAAATAAACTTTCTCCTGTCGTCCTGCAGGACTTTTGCCCCGAAGTGCGCCGCCTGTTTACAACCCATCTTACCTACTGAGGTGAATAGTGAAAAGGTTTATTTGTGTGTGTGTGTGTGTGTGTGTGTTCTCCATTCACGTGTTGGCTGGAAGCGTTTTCTTATTTGTTTTTCTTCTACTTAACCTTTAACATGTGCGAGTAGACTGTTTGTTTAGTTAACTTTTACAACCAATGTAATATAGAAGTAGTTTCAGGCAATCACAGAAGAGTATTTAAAATTCTGTTTATATAGCACATATGTGGTGATTAACTCTTTATTTTTTCCGTTTTGTGTCTCAGGGCAGTGAAGAGATCCTCCGGGTCGTGTCTATGAACAAGGACTATCACTTTGAGTGCTACCACTGTGAGGTGAGCGGTCTTCAGCTTATTTTGTCCCCATTTCCAATCTGACTTTAGTTATGAAGTGCCTTGATGGCTGACCTCACTTCCTCTGTGTGCATTCCTGTCCTTATCTGCGTCTTTTCCCCCCTCAGGAGTGTGGTAAGCAGCTCTCTGATAAGCCCGGCTCGCAGTGCTTCCCTCTGGACTCTCATCTCCTCTGCCACTCCTGTCACATGAGCAGAGCGTGCGACACACACAACATTCCCCCTCACAACACACACTGATCATCATGTTTTGAAAAAGCTGGTCTTAACATGCTGTCATTCTCTAATGTGCTTTTGCTCAGTAATGCGTCTTTTTCTGAAGATGAAACTGCTGATATCCAGACATTTCCACTGATTCACTTTCTTTTTGTCTTTGGATCAGACCCTTTTGTCACATGTACTGCCTGCTGTACTATTACTGTACCATAGTTATAAGGGAACGGGAAAGAAACTACTGCTTTTTTTTTTTTTTTTTTTTTTTTTTTTTACCCCCATTTGGCTACTGTTTGCTGTAGAAGAACAAGGGATTTTGCTAAACTGTTTTGTACATATATTATCGCTAGCAAACATTTTGCACTTAAATTCGACTTTACTGTAAGAAATTTGTTACGTGAATCTGTACAATTTGGGGAAAAACATTACTGTAATTTCTGTATGTTGTAATAAATATTTTCATTTGTGTTCAGATAATGTGTCTTAAGTATTAGGTCACAAGTTCAGTAAAACAAACATTTTTCTCTCCATTTAACTTCCACGGCTTAAGGACATTTCCAAAATGTTCTTCATTTAACACGTCAACTCGCCAGGTCATGATGCCTCTTTGAGAAATGACTAAGCAAAAACATCCAGAGAGGCTGATAACCAATTTAAATTTATTAATTTTTTTTTTTTTATTCTCAGTACATTCAGCACTTGAAGGGAGGGGGAGGGGAAAGCAACAAAATCTTACTGTTTAGAACTAAAAACATAAAATTAAAAATATTAAAATTGTAACCATTACTCTATGAGAAGGTAAACTTCCTATTTGTATCTCCTCTTTAAATATATATATGATTGAAGGGTCAAAGGAGGGATTTTAAAACGGAGACTTCGGTATAGGGAGGATCAGCTTCCTGTAATTGTTACAGAATAAACGACTTGACAGGAATTTTATATCCTCCCCCTTCTCGACTTCAAACATCCACTAAAGACAAACTGGGGCATGTGCATGTCTCCTGCATCACCACAACACATAACATCTCTTCCTATCACACACTTTTCTAGGTTACAGTGTTGAGACTTCATTACCAGTTGCATCTTCGTGGGAGATGAAGGTTATTACTCGCACAAACGTCACCTGCTGTAACACACAACAACCCTCCAAGGCTGAAAAAATTAACATGATTTCTAAAAATTCAACAAAAACAAAACCCTAATTTTGACAAAGTCAAATTTAGTCGTATTTAGAAAAGAAGAAAAAAAATATCTCAGTGCTGAAGAGTAGAACTGATCCTAGAAAATATTTGAAGGTCGGGGATCTATTTTGGACTGGTTTTATTACAGGGCTCTGAAGAGGAAGGAACTGTGCACCCGCAGAACTAAAATAAAGAGGCGGGCACCCAAACCTCAGTGGGACAAAATGCTGAGGCGAGCCAAAAAAAAGAAAAACCACCGTCCTCTCCGCTTCTTTTCTTTAACAGCACTACACAGAGAAGAGGAGGAACGCTGCTCTCTACTGAGGGAGAGCCGTAAGACAGAAAGAACAGAAGAGTGGGGATAGGAGCTAGATTAACTGTCGTTTCACTGTTAACAAAACATGTAATTGACATTTTTTGTGTAAATCGACACAGACGAGGTGTGTGTGGGGGGGGGGGGGGGAAATGGCAGAAGTGTGTGGAAGACAACGCTGGCGTCAAAGTGGACGAATTAAAGCACGGCGGGGGCAGGTAGCGAGGAGCAGACATAAGTCCTGAACTTGAGAAAAAAGAGAAATGCATCTCCAAGTGGAAACGCTTCCCTCCCACGACTTCCTGTCTGCAGTGTCCCTAGCTACGCCGCGTCCCCCCCTCTCTCTCTCTCTCTTCAGCTTTCCCTGCAGCCACTCTGCCTTCAGCGGCGTCTATCCCTGGGGTTGCTACGGCTACGAGAGCGGCGTCCACTGCCGGCTCCTACAGAGGGTCGCCTGGGCCGGTGGCTGCCGTCCCTCTTCTTGTCGGCCTCTCTGTCTCGACCGCGCTCCCTCTCTCGGTCAGCTCCGCGCCCGGCTGCTCCGCCGCTCGCCACCGCGCTGCCTTCCTTCTCCCGACCCTTCAGCCTCTCTTTCTTCTCCTCCTCGCGCTTCTTCTCCTCCTCCTCTTGCCGCTCCTTGCGCCTTCGCTCGCGCTCCTTTTGCCGCTCTGTGCGTTCCAAAAGCCTCTGCACCGCCTGGCAGACAGAAAGCAGATTAGTTGGATGAAATTAAGTCGAGCCATTGTTACAGAAATGTGTAGAATTGTGTTTATAAGTAAGTAAGAGACCAACCTGCTCCTCAGAGAGGGGGAGCCAGTATATACATGGAGCTGCTTTGGTCTTCAGGAATAAGTCGTCGAGCAATTTTGCAGGCGGCTCATCTCCCTTCTCTGTTAGTAGAATACAGAAATGGGTGAATTTCAGTGGAACACAACTCCACCTGCGTGTTAGCATTCACTAAATTATTGCTTCATAAACAGAAGATTTTACTTTGAACGTGCAGAATTATCTCAGCAAACCCTGGGTATTTGCTAACTGTGTGTTTGCTTGCTCCTCTGTTTAAAATCCCCTCTAAATGTTTTCTCTTTGTGCTTCCATTTACAATCACAGCGAGGTGGTTACCCTTCTTATCCGTCTTCCTCTCCTTGCTCTTGGCCCTCTCCCTCCTCCTCCGCTCTCTGTCTCTGGAACGAGATCGTTGTCCGTCTTCCGGCCTCGCAAATTCCCGGACCTTATCCCGGTCCCATTCCCGCTCGCCACGGGCTCGTTCCCGCCGCTCCATCTCTCTCTGCCGCTCCGCCCACAGATCCCGCACTCCTCCCATGCCCCGGTCCCATTCCTGGTCTGGTTCGCGCTCCCTGTCTCGATCACGTTCTCGGTCCCTGTCTCGCTCAGGCATCAGAGGGAGCAGCCGGTTCTGAGGACCACTTGGCGGAGCAGCGGGGACCTTCTCCTTTTCTGGCTTCAGGATGCCTTTGTGAACGTCCAGCTGCAGGGGGAAAAAAGCATAAGAACAAGGAGAAAAAAGACAGGATGTTAAAGTTTTGATGTGTGGAGAACATTAAATGAACAAATAAAGAATATCAAAACAAACAAAGAAAGTTCATAAAAAAGGATCAATCCACACTTTTAAATTCAAAAGATTAACAAAAACAAATATATGCAGTTAAATATAAGTATTGTGTAGATACGTCATTAAAAATTCTACTTAAGAGCAAAGATAATTGTTCTGAAATGCCCGAGACTCATAATTTTAAAAGTAAGCAAACATGGTGGATGATGCCTGGAGTTTAAATAAAAAATAAATAAAAGCCCTGACATCAAGTAGGACTAAGTATGTTGTTGCTCATCTGACAGGGTTCTATAAATAAAAGATAAATATTTTATTCCTCATGCGTTTTATTGTGGAAAGCACTGACTGCTTACTATTTGTGTATAATAATCTCATAATCTTGTTCGAGTGGTTTAAAATAGCCTAGACAGTAAAATGTGTCACTCCAATAACTGAGAACAATAAGCAATTACTCCTCTCTTTATTTCCCTCAGTATGGCAACAGTGACAAATTGAGAAAATTGACATTTCAGGCATTCATTACCTCGTCCTGCTCACAGAAGTCGACGCTGAGGACCTTGGGATTGCTCGGAGGCCATTTGACCCCGTGGAGGGCAGCTCTGGTGGCGACCGCCTCCTCTGTTGTAGCGTACTACGAGGACAGGAGGGAAAAAAGGTCATCAGGTGTAAGCCAACACACACTGCTAAAAATAGGCTGCAGGAACAGCTGGTGATAACTTGGAGGGAGAGAGACAAGAATCACATAAATGCTACAATCGATTCCTGAGCTCAATCGAGTCTTTCTGCAAAAACACACATCATTCACCGAGAGATTTCATATTCATTTTCAGCAGCATACTCCAGCAGAATAGCAGTAAACAAGGTTCAGGTCACCTCGCACAACACTCCTACGCTCAGGTACTGTGTGGTGGACGCTGAGTGTGTTCTATAACTACACCAAACATTAACTCATTAGAGGTAGTTCAAAACGGGACAGTTTTGGCAGCTGGATTGATGCCTGACAAATGCCACAAGTAGCTGGTTTAACGACACACTTTGTGGACACGAGGCTTCGCACTCGATATATAAAACTGTTGATTTGTCGGGAACTCACTGTGACATAGCAGTGAGACTTGATCTTGTCGATCCAGAAGCCCTCTTCCACCACGCTGCCCGTCCTGTTCAGCAGCTCTTTGAGCTGGCCCAGGGTGAAGGGTCGCACCTGTGGGACGCACAAGGGACATGGCTCAATCAAGGTCAACGGCCTTTAACAGTCACAGTGGATCAGTTCATGTAAAAGCAAGGGGAAACATGAGAAAAGATAATAAGAGGAGCTGAGCAGAGATAACCTTGTTGTGTATCAACACAACAGACGGTGGGATTATTTCAAATGTGCTTTCAGAGTAAGTCAAGGGGACGCAAGTACAAAAAGTATAGAGAGAGAAATGCTCACAGCAGATATTAAAAACTCTTATTCTTGTTACTTTTGGTTCTGTGTTACTGTAGTCAAAGAGCTCCAGTTTTTCAGAGATTAGTGAGGCAGGGTGGCATTAGTTCTCTGGTACTCTGTGAGCCAAGTGTAGCTAAGTCTTGCTTATATGACGCAAGTAAAAAGTCTGCAAATGCTAGTCATTAAATGTGTAATGTCTAGTCTTGTCATAGTCTGTTTAGTCATGCAGTGTGCCCAAAACTTGAGGTGATACTTGACTGCAGCCGTAATACCTGGGTAAGTGTTGCTGACTCTAATTATGGGAGTGATGTGGTTACCGCTGGCATCAACACTCATTCCTGAAAAACTAGCTAGATTTGAAAATGTTGGATTTTTCTGTACAACTATTTCCCTCCACATCATTACTTTTATTTACTACTTTACTTCATATACGCCAATGTAATGTAATGCGGTTACAAAACCCACCAGGTTGGTCACATGGATGATATTTGAGACTTTGCCGTGAGGCGGCGAGGGCTGCCTGCTTGCGCGGACGGGGTCGTCGATGGTGACGGACACGCCGGACTTCTGTTGACTTATGGAGCGACGCACCAGAGTGTCGCTGGGGGTAACTGAGGGAGAGATGATGAAGAGGTGAGAAGAGTGAGTGGGATGGGTAAAAGAAAAACAGAAATGCCTGTAATTTACCAAAAAAGAACAAAGGGAAGTACTGCCAGAGGGGTGATGAAGGCAGCAAAGAGGTTTGCACCTAACAATTTACAGAAATGAAAACCCCACAAACTTAACAGGCAGTTCACCTTTCTTCGCCTCTCCTTCGAGGTTGACAGATGTCTGCGTTTCCGAGGACTCCTCAGAAACGCTGTTCTTCCTTTTGTCTCTGGAGGTCCTGCGTTGTTTTTCTTTCTCCGTTTTCTCCACCTCTTCCTCCTCATTTGTCTGTCCATTTTCCTGGGTGTCAGCTGGGACGACCTGGGGAGAAATTACAGGCGGAGAAAACAGTCATTTCGAAAGGAGTTCTTCTAATTAGGCATCAGTCACTTTTGGATGTAGCATGTTAGAAGTACATCGGTTTTATCTGGCAGCAATGATACCGTGTGCCTCTTCTGACCTGTGTGACAGTGCGTCGGATCTTGAGGCCTTTGTCCTGGTCGCCCCGGCTGGCGTCGAGGCTCTCCTCGTCCCCGGACATTTGCAGCTCCTCTGGGTGCAGCTCCACCACTGCCTCCTGGTTCACTTTGATGTCTGGGATCAACGACTGAAGGACAGAGACACAGACAGGAGATGATGGAGGAAAAGAAAAGATGGGGACAAGAGAGGGAGAGAAATATTTGAATGACATCTGATGCACAGCAAGTTAAGATGCAGTGGTTTTGATTTCTCTCAGTCATTTTGCAAGGGCTTAACTTATCTAATTAATGAGCGTTGGATTGTTTTAATAAAATCCCCAAACTTCTCCCAGCCCACTCGTGATGTTTTCAAAATCATCACACTTGAGTTTCGAAACATTAACACACAGCTGGGAGGAAATCTTGTGATTAGGGGAAGATGTCACCAAGCTGCAGTTGTCAGAGTAAGAACCATCAATTTTAAAAAAAAATTTCGATCGGTTGACACAAATAACTATTTTTTTATTTCACAGGCCTACCCAATACGTAAAGATGGGTTTTACACAGAGGGTCAATAAAGTATGCAAGGGTTTTGAGCCTGAAAAATAAAATGATCTTAAAGAGTAGTCTCGTCACTTCAGATGCTTGGGTCTGCTTTTTGGCAAAAGGATAAATCAACAAATACTGACCAAAATATCAGCTCCAAACAAAAAATATTGCAGCGAAATTTATTTGCCACATTTTCCCACGCCTGTCCCTGGCCTCTATGTCGTGCCAGTACCTTCAGTGAGTCAGTGGTGATGCTGATGGATGGTTTCTTAGCAGTGACTGCTGTACTGGAGCCCCACCGCCTCTTCCTCCCTGCTGCAGTTCCCGTGTCGGGCTCACCTACTCCTCCATCTGTGGCAGCTGGAGACGTCTTACTGCCTGCAGAGGAGCCAAAAACATGCAGTCGATGATTAATGATTTGCTCTTTGCTGAACAGAACGTCAGTGACAAGTTACTGCAAGCTCATAGCCTCAAAGCAGAAATAATTGCTTAAATACTTGGCTAAAACCCAAATAGTTGTATTGCAGTTACCAATTTAAATTTATAGAGTTTATGAATGGAAACGTGAGGTTAAATAATTTCTCAATATTGGTTCATTTAAAAAACAGTATTTAACTTGTTGTTACATGTTTTTACACATTCCTTGCCAGCTATTCTAAAAGCAAGGTGCTGTGCAGTAAAAATAGGAACCATGCAGTAAATAGAAAATAGTGCGCACTTGTATACAACATGCAACATGACTGTAGCCACAAGCATGGATAGGGTTGTTGATTGAAATAGCAGGAAATCATTTTTTACATGTTGTGTCCCAAACCAACACATTCATTCAAGTGTTTTGTTTAAATATCACTTTTAATCACAGTGTTTCCACAACACTATGCTACAACAAGGATAACGCTGTTGTATTTTGTCTTTTTCTATCAGCATCACAGTGCACAAAGAGCGTGAATTCATTTTTATTTGCTGCCAAATTTTTTGACGTACTCTGACAGTTTTCTGCTGGTTCTAAGTAAAACATGTTTTTATTCATTTTTTTGAAATGTTACTGGTATACTCACTGGTCAAGGAGATCTTGCGAGCAGCAAAAGCCTTAGGAGTGGTGCTCTGGAAAGAGAGAGAGACAGAGAGAACATACAGAAACCCCAGGGGTGCGGGGCGAGATGAGAACCAAGAGTCAAAACCCAAACAGGCAACAACAGAGAGGAGGTGAAACAGGAAAAGTGGAGGAGGGGTAGGGCGGGGGGTTAAAGTAACAGAGGCCTGGAGGCTCCAATTCTACCACATTATGAAGAGAGTTCTGGGTCGATACAGAGAGACTCCGAACACATTACTGGCTTCCACCTCTGCTCAAAGACACTGAGATAAATCATTACGCTACTGCCTTTGTGTGTGGGGATGAGACTCTAAGGACAAAGCAAGTACATGATGTGCATTAGCACATGAGTGTGCCCGTGTGAAACTTAAACTGGGTCATATCTCAGTGCCGTAAGTTATTACAAGTTATTGTAAGATTCACGTCCCATATGGACTAGATTTATTTTCTCTAGAGGAAGTGGGGTGATTTTAACATTACCCGTCACGGTTAGAATTTAAACCTGTCCGGAGTGCAGAGGACAAGTTTAAATTCTTTTTTTACCCCCCAATCCGGTAATAATTACGGCCCTAATTACTTCACTAATCACTATTTGTTTTTTGGTGGATAGTTTTTAATTTGCTGGTCCATAACTAAAATCCAATCCAGATAGATTCATTTTTAAAGTGTATTTTTATTCATTAAGTTTCATGAGCTGACGTAGAAAAAGATTATGCTAACCTAATAGATCACTTGTTACGAAAGAAGCAAAAAGTAAAGCTGAGCATTATGAGACCAAGACCCCACAAGCTCATCAAATGGGATGTTTCAATATTATGTAGCCGGTGTTTGCTGGAACGCCTTTGTATATGTTGTTAGTGCTGATGAGTTCTGTGGAGCAGAGGTGGAGAACAGAGTGTTGAAGACTCAAAGATCTGTCAGCAGGACTATCGGTACTGCAGTTTAAATTCACCTAGAGGATTTACCGTATTTAACAACACACAACCGTAGAGCAGCAGTGTATGATGAAAACTTTCATCTTGGTGTCAAAAATATCAAATTAAAACTGCAGCACATGTGTTAAAAGATTTGCACTAAATTACAAGGAGGAAAAAAATGTATTCCTCTTATTTACAAAAAAAGATGTGCAGGAAAGATTTTCTTTTTGTTTGTTTTTACAGTTAATACTTTAAGATTGTATACATTTTAAATAGAGGAATAATCACAAGTCATTTCCTGGTACCATTTGACACCTGATTCCTTACTGGCTCGACTATGGCCCAACCGCACGACAGTGTGTACTGTATCTAGGCAACAAGGATCCAATCAGAGATGGCAGAGGAGTGAGGGCAGGGCTCGATTTGAGTGTGCAGATTAGCCACCAGGCGGGAACTGATCACTGGATTGGACTTTTTTTCTTGAATGGGGCTGGGGAGGACTTTTCTTGAGTGACTGCTGATCAAAGAGTCACATTTCAGTCTTTTGGGGAGCCAAGATTTTCAAATTGCCTTGTGATGGATTCTGACGGGGGTGGGGGTTGACGTGTACTTTGTTAGAGTCCATGATCTGTGAGGTACGTCTGGCAAGTAAAAAAATTTAAAAAAATCCATTTTGTGATGCTTGAATTGATTGTCTTTAATTGTCCATATTCTCCAATATAAAGTCCTGAAAGCCTGACAGTTGGGGGTATCTGAAGTGTTTGTTGTCCTGTTGAGTCGACTTTAAGCAGTTCATAAGGTTTCCATAGATGGAAGGTTCTGCTGCACGCTCCTGGAGTTTGTTTGGAAAATTGACAGCACATGTAGAAAGTCTCTTCAATGTGATGAAAGGTGGACAAAAGTAATCCATAAAAATGGGTTTTAGTTACATTATAATCCAGGGAAGCAGTCAAAATGAGAGGGTTCATGGACATCATCTGGAGTATATTTGCTGGCATGAATGTCTCTGGTCTCACATGAAATCATACGAGATGCAAGGGACAAGTTGTGGGAGTAGCGAAGAGATGGAGAAAAAAATAAACGGCAGCAACAACTGCAGCTGTCCATCTGTCAGGTCCACAGCGGCAGCAGGATATCATGACTTCCTGGTGAAACATCCACTGAGTCACACTCGACTTCACTGACAGTGTGGCTGCAGAGGAAGGGAGGCGATGATTTGTCGAGTATAGCCAGCTCTCATCGGGACGATCAACGTCACTCTGAAACCACACAAAATCTTGCATAATGTGCTTCAGATTTCTTGTCCATGGCACCATGTCCTTTAAATGTCTCTGTTACAGTAGAACTGGTGCAGAGTACAGGGCAACAGCTCTCTTATGAATGGCAATTTCAAGCAGGATGACTTGACTTGGTTGACTTGATGAATTTACGCACACAGCTGAGTACTGGAAGTCACTTTTAAAAGTCTGGCAAGCTTGTCAAGGCAGAGGATGATTGTTAGCCTTACAAGCTCAACCAATAGTGTGAGTAAAAGTCCATATCATCACGTCACAGACAGGTCTTATCCACAAAGTTTTCCATAAAAAAAGTCCCATAATCATCGTTCCAAGCAGATTATTTCAGTTGCTCAGATAGTGCGTTTTCAAGTTTAAAACTCCAAACAGTGATCCTAGCTCGTGCCCTGATCGCTGTATGGGTTATTGCAGGAGTTCTTAGTCCAAAGTCATTACTCCACCCGGCAAGCAGGGGGCAGTGTGGGACTAGAGGTGGAGGTAAAAACAAAACTGGAGAGCTCAAGAGTTTTTGTCTTTTTTTCTGAGCTGCATCAGGCTTCTGGAGGACAGAGGCATGGAACACTTTAGCGTTAGACTCCATCCCCTTCACTTGCGCCATCATTCATCATCACCGCCGTACATTGCAGTACAGCCCAGTCCGGTTCTGATCAGCGAGCAGGCTTCTAACCCCTGAGGCTGGGTTACCATGGCAACTGTGAGCTGCTGCAGTTACCATGGCTGCCGCTGCCGTCGGTGGTGGTCTGATGCAAGCTCCAGTTCTTGCTGCCTCAGCACGTCACTGGAGAGCTACAGGGGAGGCCTTGCAGGCTCAGGCTTTACTCAGTGCCATAGGGTTGCAGACTCTGGGCCTAATTCAGGTACCAGCGACGCACTTGGGCATAGCGGGACAGGAGTTGTAGGAGTAGGAGGAGTGGAGGAGGTGTTGGTGTTGGTGGTGGTGGTGGTGGTAGTAGTAGTACGCAGCAGGTACCATTAGGGGCAATGGAAGAGGCATGGGCACCTTCATAACAAAGCAATCAATGGGGTTTTAAACAGCAATCACACCATAAATATATATAGTGAGAGAGAAGCGTTCATGATGGGATACAAAGGCAAAAGATGGAAAGTAAGGGGACAAAGAGGGGAGAGTGAATAAAAGAGACTGACAGAGAGGGAGGCAGCGTGAAAGGAGCAAGAGAGAGAGCAGAGAGAATGAAAACAGGGTGAAAGAAACAGCAGTAACAAGCCCTGATGCATCTCTACACACACTCTCAGGGTCCATTACTCATGCAGACCCAGGGGGGTACGATACCCACAAACTCAAACAGACACATGCCGATAATAACTTCAAATCGTATGGCAGCTCACCAGTAAATCTAAATGAGGTACTCTAGAGCTCGATGCCTAAAATGTATTGAATGAGTGGTCATGGGCGTCCAGTTTCAACAGCAATAAGTAGTGAAAGCCACATCTAACAGTAACAGTAGCTTCTAGGGGTGTAAATTGACACACCTTTAGAAGAGTCATAGATACGGCTACATTGATACAAAACTAACCCGACAACCAATTAAAAAGTTCTCAATCGTTTGAACTGTCGATTAGATCTGAATAGTGCCAACATTGTCGGGTACATCATGAAAACTAAGGGGGAATGTTTGACTACAGCGGCTACAGCTAACGGCGATCGATAATCGGCTTGGTGTGTCAGAGCCGTCAAGTTTAATGTTTTTCTTTCTCACTTCCTCCCTCCTAACTAACACACACATGCACACACGCACAGTGAGAAGCATGCACTTTCTGCAGCATGGATGTCTAATTTAACAAACATCACTACTTGCATTCCAGCAGCATCAACACTTAACATCCCTCTGAAGGTAACAGAGAGACAAGAGGCAAGTGTGTGAGAGATCATCTAAGTTATGAAATATTAGTTGCATTAGACGCAGATGGAAGGGATTAGTTCATTTCTATTTACCAGAGGACCCAACTCCAACTCAACCCCTGTTTGTTCCCCTATGAGCATTTGCATAAAATATAAAAAAAACTCCAATTGAGTAACCCGATGGCCATATAAGAGGCTCGAAGGATGCAGAAACTGTAGCCAGAATCGAGAGGATAAAATCTCCACAGGAGGAAATAATGGTTGTAAAAATGTTGGGGTTGTGTTGGTTTTAAGTGATCGTCTTAACTTGTGCTGCCAACTACACATGCTTTTATATGAATGAGGATGCGGTTTAGTGGGAGACAGAGCAAAGACCCGGGCACCCCCCACCCTCTCAGTGACCTTACCTCCTCCAGGCGGCCCTCGCTGTTCTCTGGCTCAGCCCCGGAGGGCGGCTGCTGGGCCATGGAGCTCTCAGAGTCTGGTTCCACCTCTGTCACGGCGGCTGCGCTGGGCTCAGACACCTCCCTGCAGGAGGAAGAGACGGTTGGGGTGAGGAGGGAGGGGTGAGCGGGTGGAAGAAAAATAGGCTCCAGGTCAATGATGGTCAGTAAGAGCGTCTGATCTTACCAATTCTCACCCGGCCCTATTGTTACTTTGCTAAATCCATATCTGAGGCTACCTACGAATTACTAAGAGTTATGTTGGGGCAGTTTCAAATGATGCATCACAGAGTAAATGTAAATGTCTTTAATGAGGTTTCCCTGATGCATAATTTAAACATATCAAAGACTTATTCTTAGACATCATCGATAATGATCTCATTCATACACTCAATCACTATGATGACAGGACCTGGCAGCAACCTGATGAAATGAGTCAAACTCTGACTAACTAGTCTGACTGGGCTCGTGAATACATTCTTCATGTTGAGCCAGACGGATTAATATGTTAAAAACAATCACAAAGGAGTGCCACTCTACATGTATTGCTTCTTTAAATATTAAAAATAGAACTGAAATGATTGGTCAATTAATTGATTAGTCACCCAACAGAAAAACAACCTGGAACTATTTTGGTGATGGATTTGTTGTTTAAAATCATTTTCCAGGGAAACATTACCTCAATAACCTCACTTCTTAATTGTGAGGCTTTGATGCTTTTCTTTGTTTTATGCGATATAAAAGTAAATATGTTTAAGTTTTGGAGTGCTGGAAAGACTAAACAAGCAATTTGATGACATAACCTGGAGCTTTACGACATTGTAATTGGCTTTTTTTTTTAAAATGACTATCACCTGTTTTTAAAGAATCAAACAAACACGGAAACAATCGGCAGATTAACGAGTAAAGAAAACAATAACCAGATGCTGGCCTAATAAAAGGAGAAAATATGGTCAAAGACAAGAAAGACCTCGAGCCCAGCTCTAGAGACTGGCCAATGTGACGGTTAGTCTGAGGAGACAAAATGATGTGTAGGACCAGACAGGGGAAAACACTGAGGAGTGTCAGAGGAAGGGGGCTGGGGGCCAGTGATCTGGGTCACTCCTGCTATGAATAACTCACCAGCTAACTGACACCCAGGGTCACAAACACTCCTCAAACCAACTTGTAGTCCAAGACAAACACTCACAGCTGACTCCAACGTGTGTGGTCTTCATCTGATCTATGAAGAATGGTAAAAGTCACGCTTTGTAGTAACTACGAGTCAGACCTCACACAGCTAAAAGCATCTTTACATGTTCTTTGATTTCGCTGCTGTTATCCAAGACAGAAAAACCAAGCAGAAGTCATTATATTTTTTGCCACCCCCTCAAAACACCCCTACCAGCGTAATCAAAAGTCTCCTCCGCTGCCTCCATGTGATGACACAGGCACCGAGGTAGCACCCTGTAGGTGGGAGAATCACATCCTCGAGCATCTTTCTCTTCATCACAGTGCACAGACTCCTCTGTTGTTTGATCCGCTACATGATGCTTTGCATTGAATAGTTAACGTTTCACAGGAAAAGGAAGTAAACAATGCATTTAAAAATACTTCTCATTTCTCGATTGTATCAAACAAAGAAATGTTTGGTATTGATAGTTAATTCCAGGTACCAATGCCAATCACTGCAGTATGTTTTGTCTTAAATGTTTTCATCAGTTATTGCAGAAAATTCCTGAATTAAAAATAGCAATACAGTCATTTTCAAAAAGGAACATATTCCGTGGCGCATGTAATCACCATCTTTAAATATCTGGTTTGGTTTGTCCAACTATTAACTATTAACTTTACTATAATGCAAGACAAGGACAAGCGGCAATTCTTGCATTTGAAAAGGTGGAGCTTGGGCATGTTTGCCCAAAAATCTTTAGTCCAGTGACCTCCAAGATGAAGATGGTAAGACACCCAATTTGACCTTCGGAAGAATCTTTAAGTCTCAAACACTGATTAAATAATAAATCAGCTTTCTAATAATTACTTACAGTCTCACATGGCCAGCTTAGACAACTAAAGCTCAGCTCAACTTCATGACATGTAACATGGCCACTGGCAAAGTTACTGTAAGAGGAAGGGCTGTATTGTTAGTCTCTGTACTAGTGAAATCTACCCAGAGCCTGTTCAACCTCCTCCTCTGGAGATTAGTCACTGGCAGTGAGGAGTGTAGGCAGGAGGACAGCATTTTCCCCTCCTCCACGCCACGTTGGCTCTCCTCATTTGCCCTAGGAGGTGTGGATGTCAAGGTCTGTGTGTGCGTGTGGCTCTCGGGCAAGGCCAGAGAGACACCTGCACACAGGCTATAAAGGGAGACAGATGTCGAGTAGAAATACAATCCCTCGGGATCAGGAAAGGAGGAAAGGCTGAGTTGATGTAATGATCACTAAAATAAAGAATGAATAACTAACTGTGTCTGCATGATGCTTGGCTTTTTCTTGTCAAATAACACCCTTAAAGCCCTTTATTTCAAACAGCCTTGTATTTATATGACTAGGCAGGAACGAGGAAGCACGTTGAAGTACAGCTTGAACCTGAGTAACAATATCACAATGCATCACAAAATAAATGCATTGATTCTAGTTTGACTTCTCAAAAACCTGACAAAAAGTCACTATAGGTGAGGTATGACCCGGGGCACAAATTCTAATTCATGGTAGCACAACAGAATTACTCAAATCATGTCCTAATCAACAAACTGGACTCATAAAGCGGACAAAAACATTGTCACTGATCAAATCAGACATGTAGTCAGCTCCTAGGGGACAAGAGTGTGAGTGCTGGTGCCAGCTGGGAGAATTATATCACACCATAAGGGTCCATTCACACTCACTGTACAGCTAGCAGATGTCTGCTTTAATGATCTCCCTTGACAACAGTGGGATCATTAACAGCTACAGCCACACAAACCCAAAAATAAAATAGTCTTCTGTGGGCTAGACAACAAGATCCATGGTCAGTGTAGCCAATAAACGAGCCGTAATGCACAACAAAATGAGGATGTCATCATTAAATAAGCACATGTAAATTCAGTAATAAGAAAAAATTAAAATATCTATTGTTACCTGCCATGACAGACAATGTTGAGGTCAAGAGGAAAGACAGAGAAGGGGAGAAATCACAGTCCGCATGACTCTCGTCATCACACCGTGAAATCTGAGCCCATTATTTATTAATCAATGTGCTCCTCCAATGTGAAGCTATTTTAGGCACAGATCAGAGAAAGGAGACCCCCTTCCTTCCCAAAAAAAAAATCTCCCCTGCTCCTTCATTCAACAAAAGACTCTCCAACGGTCCCACCCCCGATCCTCCTCACATGGGCGAACATGTAACACGCTCATAACCAGGCCAATATGAACTGGCATGATATTTAAAACAGGCAGAAAGGAGCTGCTAGGCTAACCAGCATCGTAATGTAAAAGCCCGTTTCCCGGTACAACACGACAGGCTGAGACCGGCTGATGCATCCCCATTGCTTTCTAGATAAACGGTGTAAAAGTACAAGCAGCAGCCTAAAGCCTTGAGTCGCCCTCTGGCTCACTCTTACCCGTTTTTGTTGCCTTCGGACAGCATTACGGCCGGCCTTGAAAGGGAACCCCCGGGAATGAAAAAAATAAATAACACTGCCGCTAAAGGTTATTCCGGTCAGGCGTGGGTTGAAATCGGGGACGCGAAATAAAAAAAAAATCCGGCCGCGGTTGTTTCTACTGCTGATTAGCCGTGCACTGCGTCGGTATCAGGGATGCAATGCATGCATGACGGCCATGTTGGCTAGCGAGACCAGCGTCAAGTCTACCACAGTAGAAATATCTTCCGGTCAAATCTTTCCAAAATAAAAGCTACGTTAGGCGCTCAAACGTGTCGCATTCCGCAACAAAAAAAAAAACATCGATTAAGCAAGGAACTACGATGAACGAAAAGACGGTTTCTGCTGCCAGCAACAAATGCACATTACACGAGCGACGAAGACAACCTGGGGAGGCGGATGAGGACCTTTCACAAGAGAACAGCAACAGCAGCAGCCACGCCGGTTGTGGGGCTGCCGCATTGAACGCCTGACAAGAAATACAACTCGCTATAATTAGGGTGAGTGAGGAAGCAGTGGGCTGTGTTTAGAGCCGATTCACGTTTAAGAAATATTGGAGGCATGCTGCCACCTCTGTGACCAATGTTTTAAACTGGGAGGGACATTTATCATGCCTTTCCATGCTGACAAATGATATACAATGGTAAATTAGTTCCAACCCTTTATATGGCCAAACAATGTAGTCCAAGCAGAGACAAGGTACACAAATAAATGTACAAATGTATAAGTAAAATAATGCACATCACCTAACTTCAGTGGAGACATGGCCCTTTCTGTTTTATTACTAAACACTGCACACAAGTGATCTTGTTATACTCACACAATAAAAACCCTGTCCTTACATTATCTGGTATGTTATGTGAAAAGATTGATATGCCAGAAAAGTCTAAAGCAAGTTGAGATACCCAGAAAGAGTAATATACAGAATAGCTGAATTAATAAAAATTTTTTTTAAAAACACACATCGATGTTGCTAAATATTACAAGGAGCCACAAGAGAAATTCATGCCACATCACATTATTGAATAGCACTCAGTGCAAGATGTTGCATGCAAATTAATAATAAAAAAGTGCATTTTTGTTGATGTAAGTGACATATGATTTGAAGCATTATTCCATTTGTCATTAAGGTTAACTGTATTTTAATGATGGTTACTGACCTTTTTGAAAGGTGTCGTTTCTCTGCCCCTTTACTCAGGTTAGTCTTTTTCTCATCCTCTGCTTCTTCTCCTTGGTCTGCCTTCTGCGAAATTATTCAAGGTGAAAACAATGAAAAACAAATAGCAGTATAAATAATCTTTTATTTAGCTTTAAAAGTGCAACTCAATCAAAGCCACGGAAGCTACGTTTTTCAATAAAATACAAACAAGAAGGCTGAAATAAAGTTAAGAAAAAATAAATATTAGACAATATTGTGCAATTATTTGGGTTTTCTACATGTTAAGGTTTCTATGCGCACACACTGTCAACCTGCTGCGTCGACATCGAATGACTGACAGCCATATCAGTTTGATCACTGACCTTCAGCTGTCTGGCAGGGCCGGTTTTATCCCCGGAGGAGGAGGAGGACTGTGATGAGCGTGAAGAAGAGTCTGATTTGGAGTCAGAATCTGATGAGGAACCTGAGTCTTGGGCCTCAGTCACAGCCACCTTGCCTTTGTAGGCTGTTTCCTGTTTCTTGTCCTTCTCCTTTAGCAGTTGCTCCTCTCTTCTCTTCTCCTCATCCTGGCGTTTTTTCTCTTTTTCTTTTTCCTCTTCCTGGCGTTTTCTCTCTTTTTCTCGCTCCTCTCTTTCACGCTGCTTCTCCTCCTCTTCCAGTCGTTTCCTCTCCTTTTCCTTCTCTTCTTCCAAGAGTTTCTTCTCTCTCTCCTGCTCTTGTATCTTCTTTCTTTCTCTCTCCTGCTTCTGGTGTTGTTCCCTCTCTTTCTCCTCCTTCAGTCGCCTTTCTTCCTCCATCTCTCGGTTCTCTTGTAGCCTCTTTCTCTCCAATCTTTTCAGTGGAGATTCACTGGAACCGGCAAACCCAGCAGCGGAGTGAGCCGTCTCTCCTGACAAATCCACAGCAGAGGTGGCCTCTGCTGCACGGAAAGCCCCCTCTGACTCCATCCTGTGTACGAGCAGAGAAAGGGGCCCTGGCCTGCGCTTCATAGAGGGCTCAGGACTGCTGGAACGAGAGCTCGAGTCAGAGTCTTGCCTCTGCATGGTGGAAGGTGGGAAAGGCGGCACCCTTGGACCACGTGAAGCCTCAGGCCCTTCTCCCTCCTGGTCGTCTGTGTCTGGTGGGCTCTGTTTGGGAGTGTCAGGTAGGGGAAACAGGTCAGGGGGTGGAGAGGGAGGAGGAGTGGGGTGGCGCAGTTGCATTGGTGTGTGGTGTACCTGTGGTGGTGGGATGTGCTGCGGAGGCTGAAGCTTGCGTTTGGATCTGGCAACTGTTGATGGGACACTGGGAGGCATCTGCTGCGGCTGGGGAGGAACTCTGTTGCCCCTCCTTGCCCCGCCAGGACCAGGCCCCCAATCCTCGTCATCCTCGCTCTCGTCATCACCGTCGTCATCATCATCGCTGTCCTCGTGGACCTGACCTCCTGCTGAGACCCCGGCAGATCGGCTCAGGTGGAGGACAGGATGAGCGGATCCAGGTTCACTCGGCGCAGTGCCCTCCTTCTCCTGGGCTCGCGCTACGGCAGGGGGCAGCCCCTGGCGGTCAGGCTGGCCCAGGACGCGCACCGACAGGGAGGCTACGGCACGGGGAGGAGATGGGGCTGGTGGCTCCTTATGTCCTTGATGAAAGGTGGCTCGCTGCATTCTAGCTCCTGGAGCCTCAAGGGACTCCTGGGGGTGGAGGGTAGGACCGGGACCCATGTCAGGGCCGCATGCCATCATCCCATGAACCATCACTGCTTCTCCTCCTCTCTCCTCTGCCCTGGTCATTGAGGGCTTGGGGGGCATGGAGCGATGCGTCTGGTCAAAAACAATCGAGTCAGTCTTTTCTACTTGTGTATTGTATATTTGTGTCTGTGTTGTCATTTGTATTGTTTCTATTTTTATTACCTGCCTAGGTAAATACAATGTACATTATCATTCTTGCCAACTCCGGCATGTTTACATCTTGTATTATTTATACTGATAGTCAGTAACGTTCTCTGGCCCTATCAAATAAACACATTAAAAAAAGCCAAGATGATTCTATTTGTTCCATATTCTCATTAACATGTTTTAGGCATTTACAAGCAAGGGAAAGTCATTGGCAGGTGTATGATGACCATAAGAACAGTATTCAAACACAGAAGTGTTAGAAAAATGATTTTGTGCAAAGTAAAAAGCACCACCTAGGACTTTGTAGAATATCGTAGGGAATGGAAAACAAGATTTTATTATCTGATCAATGTGCAGCAGCGCAGTGTGTCCAGCTCTGTGGGGGAAATCCTTAGTCTTCCTGTATGGAGGTCACTGACCTTGTCAGAGACATAGGAGGAGCTGTCATTGTCCTCCGACTGGTCATCATCCTCCTCCTGCACTGCTGGGCTTTCTGTCAGAGAGGGACGCGACACGAGGTAATGTAATGAGGCAGGGGTTAAAGGTCAACACCAATGGGAGGATTAATGGGAAAAAACCCACTGGTTGCCAACCAAGAACAACTTCTGAAAGAATAGGGTTGAGTGATTAATGTATCTTATGTGTAATCGGTAAACACATCGGTGAGCATGTTTATACAAACATACATGAAATTAGCTGAATGCAGACATTTGAACAACAGAGTAACAAGACTGCTGGTAGAGAACGAGTGTGTGGGACAGAAAGACTGTGTTGATGGGAATGTTACCGTCTGCCTCTTCCTCTTGCTGGGCCTCTCTCTCCAGTCTCTGGTGAAGGAGCTCCTGCTGTTTAGCCAGGTACTGTTTTATGAAGCTATTCTGGCTCATCTCCTCACCGATCTACAACACAATAACGTACACAAAACAGCAGTTTATTAATACCTCTGCACTGTAAAGTTCGCAGAGCCAAAGAGAAGTGACTGTGTGCATCGTGAAACAGTCTTGAAAGTGTTTCCCCAGTCGTGACAGAAGTATTACTAGTAAAGAAAAAAAAAATTAAACGGCACATTTGACCTTTAAACAAGTTTTTATTAACAACGGTTTGTCTTTGCAGGGAATATTCTATAGGTTTGATCTCAGAGTTATACTTCTCAACAGAACTCAAATTGCCCACACATTAAAAATAAAATATTGAAATCTATTCTTACCTGCGAGTTGGGCTGCAGCCCACTGTGAGAGGAGGACGACTTTTGAAGGTTTTCCAGCATCAGAGCCTGCAGGGAATAAAGAAGGGGGATTATTAAATTGTAAAATACTGCATCGTGAGGAAAACTAATACTACAAAAATATTAAAACAAATGCAGGCCAGCTGTTATCCCCAATTGTTATTGTATTTTACTGATCAATTCAGTTTCTGATACAGTTTTCACTGTAAATTTCATTTTAGTTTGTGAAATAGTTGTTGGCTGCCTTGGTCATTTCTACCCAAGTACATTTGTAACATGTATATTGTTGCATATTATTCCCCTCTCTCCCCCCATATTTGCTGTATTCACAATCCACTATTAATAATCTTTAGAGTATATTTTAGACTCAAACTACTTTAAGGACATAAACATAAGAACCAAGAGGTTTTGTTTTTTTTTCAGATCCATTTCCTGCCTCTGTGCAGGGCCTTTAGAAACAGCACTTACGCCTTAAATCTGGAAAACACAATTTACAAATGACCACAGAACAGTTTTACCAAGTAAATAAAACGTTTAAGCTCCACTTTGGAGAGCTCCTAACATGTGTCTGGGAGAGGGCGGACTTAGACGCATGACCTCAGTATTTCTCAAATCCTACGGCCATGAAACCTGTTCGTTCATGGGCTGGACGTCTCGTGCAAAACAAGACTGTTGGAGGCAAAAAAAAAAAGAACAACTTCAAACAAAACTGAATAAATCACTCGCTGGCGAGGCTCGTAAAATCGTGTTTACATGGCGAGGCGCGCCCCCGTAACCCCGACACACTCGCATAGCGAGCGCGGGCACGTCCGAGTACTGTACACTATGTGCGGCTGTTCGCTTGATTACACTCAGTTTAGGCCTCGACTTGACAGGTGCACAGTTCAACTGTGTGCAACACGGTGCACTAAGTGTAGTAATGAATTAAGTCTAAGCTCGGTCGGCGGGACAGTTTCGTTGTACTGTCAGTTACAAATAACCGACAGCAAAAACTGTTGTTGATGTGTAATAACGTGTACCAGGCGATTTATGTATTCCCGCTTCCGAGCCCGACACAGTTACGGCCTCTAACGTTAACCCCCACCATCTCTCGCCTCCTGCTGAACTTAGCCAGACTCGACAGGCGTCCATAACATGAGCGAAAACTTACCCCTTTCAGTCGCTTGATGAGTGTGTTTTTCTGGCCACTCTTTGGGAGGTTTCTTTGCTCCAGAGCAGCTTTTAAATCCGCTACTCGGAGCGATTGTAGAGGTTTTCCATCAAGCGTAATATCTTCGTCCGCCATTTTGCTCCCTCCGCTTGCCTAAACTCCAACAAGCGTCGCTACGGCTGCTGCTCAGCGTCACAGCTCGGCAGTTTCCGGAAAAGCTCGGCTTGTCCGAGTCGCATAACAGTACAGCGAGTTGTGAGAAAATATTGGGCCAATTTAGGCCCCTAGCCACAGACTTTTTAAACGTTTTTATTTCATTTAAAATAGCTTTATTTTTTTCACTAGTTTACGTAAAAGTACGGTCTCTGGAGTAGAAAATGCATCAAATTATTTCTGGCAAATGGAGATATCCTGCAGATACAATAAAATAGATACGTTTTTTTTTTTTTTGACAGACCGATAAGGCAATAATTAATCCACACACACATTTGTTTAATTGCAAAAGATGTATTTGTGCATTCTGAACAGGAATACAAGACATACATCCAATGTAGTGTTAAAAGTAAAGAGGTGTATTACTGTAGGAGGAAAGTCAAATATTCACTTCTATACCTCAGCAAACACGGATAACAGACTCCAATGAGTTCACATAGTGTAAAAAAAAAAAAAACTTTCTTGTACAAAAGAAAATACAGCCATATCTTTGAACTGTAACGTAACATTTTTCCGGGAAAAAACATTTTGTTCGTTGTAATTACCCAGTAAAATCACCCCGTGGTGAAGGATGTGCATATATAAAATTTAAACAAATTAAAGCCATGCAAACTGGAAAGCAAAGAACATAAGATTTGACAGTAATAAATATACTGCTAAAGGTTACTTGCCGATTATGCTCTCGTCATACATACATTATAGAGCCCGTTTTGGCAGGCAGGTATTCATTGAGTAATACTTCAAACCTCCACATGGTGGCACTGCAGCAGAGAAGATGTCAAAGCAGGAAGATACAGTATTCTTCAAAGAATGGTTTAAACTGAGCCACACAGCTGAGAAAAATAATAATGCAATGCCCTAATGATACTGATTTGGATCTGGAAAAATAAGTAAGGTTAAGCAATATGACTGACGTTGCAGAAGATCGATCCTAACACCTTTATATTCAAACTTTGTAGAGCACCTTTGTAGAGTTGAGATTTGTAGTGTAAATGTGATAAGCATTGTACCTTCCAGTCTACATTATGTAACGTCACAGCTTCTGTTTGTGTGCAGACCAACATAACCATCTGATAACTGGTATAAATGTTAATGGTAGAGGTCAGAGAGTAATAAAATGGTCTGAGATGGAAAACAGGCAAGTGTTTTGTGTTAATAATGAAAAATTCCCCATTTCAATGAAAAAGTGTGTTATGCTCCATTTCACAGTTTGTTTATATATATATATATATATATATATATATAGTGAATTATGTGTATGCATCATACCCAGCCTTAGTTTCTACCCGACTTGAAACGATCAAACCAGATGGAGTTAGCACTGTTGACAGGGGTGAGCATCTTATGGGAAATTAACATGAAAAGCAAAGAAAGTCAGAGGTAAGCATGCAGATCGTAGCGAGACGTGTGCAGACAGGTGAGCTTGTTTAACAGGTTTCTTATCCATTTCCAGGCTAACGCGTAACTGTGGGAAAGAACAGGATGAGGCAATTTCTCAACAAACTATCATTACTCACTCTCGCTCAAGAATTCTCTCTGTTGGACAGGATTCTTCCTCGTGACGCATGTACGCCTGCATGAACGCAGGCTGAACATGAATCGAGAGAGGTTTCTTGTTATCCTCATTGAGTGGATTGCAAGGTGTACTGCAGTTCATCTTTGCTTTCTAGTGAAAATGGGTACTACACAAAACACAACACATACTTGCACAGATTAAATGGAAGTCAGGCAAACTTCCTACTCCACACCCTATTCCATTTCTTCCATAATAAGCCCAAAACACTCGATACGCTGCTTCCATAGCTTCAGAACGATAATCACAAAAGGCCTTTCAGGTTAACAGTAAAAAGTAGGCCAGAACCAGGATGCAAGGCCTCCTTCTGTGCTATTTTTGGAATAGGGGGATGGCTGAATAAATAGAGGAAGGAAGGAAAATGGCTATCGTGTGAGGGAAAGAAAATATGGCAAACACAATAAAGCAAAGCTCCCAAGAAAAACAGTCCGCACGGACACTCAAAGCCACTGAGAGACTTCAAATATTCAATAAGTTAACACTCAAAAAGACAAGTGTGCCTGGCATCAAAGCGCGGAGGTCAGTATATAAACAAAAGGCAAACCAACACACACTTGGACAGAACCAACAGTCACAACCCAGCTTAGCAACAGCGAGGCTAAACACGTCCGTCGCTTTGCTTCAATCCCATTCAAAACGAAAAAAACAAAGGGTAATGAAAGAGTCTAACAACAAATAAGGCATTTCAAAGAGGGAAAATATATATGTGTAGTGTAAACAAAGTTTTTACGCAAGTGATACGAAATATCATGAAGATATTTCTGCCAGCCGCTGGAGCAGAGTGGAGAAGCCAGCTGCTTGCTGCGAGAGCTCAGCGACGCGGTCCACCATGTCCTGGGTGGCGGATACCGACGGGTAGTTTTGTGCAGCGCCCTTTGTTGCCACGACAACTGACTTCAAGGCCTGACAGAGTCGTCCCCCTGAGGTTGTGATCTGAAGTAGAGAAAATGTAAAAAATAATAAAAATGACACAGCTTTGATCAATTTTACTTTAACTGCCTGTTACGGTCCATTAAGACAAAAGCATGTCATTTTTGCATTTATTCCTCCGACGTGATTTCACACAAATAAAGTGCACGTGAGGTTTCTCTCTACATACCTTGGCCCGGAGGTCGGCAGAGGTGAGAAGGCGGGAGAGCGTGTCCCCAATAAACACCAGTTTGTGTGCCGTCACGATGAGACTCTTTCCTCTGGCGACGAAGATGCGGGGAGGTTGGTTCCCCTGCACGCTGCTGAAGAGCACGTCGATGGCGTCTGCCAGGCAGGAGAGGTGAGCGAGGCTCTGAGACGAGTAAAACGACAGCAGCTCCGAGTCCTCCAGGGAGAGGGACACAGGAAGTGGAGGGGAAGGGGTCAACTGTACAAAGAAAGATGAAATTAGTGTTTGTAAAACGGGAAAGATATACAGTTAAATATGACACTGGCACTAAATAAAAAAAAGCCAAACATTTGCTGCGTCGAGCTTCCCAAATGTGAAGATTTGATGCTTTTCTTTGTCATACATGATGGTAAACTGAATATTACAGGTCATTTTATTTATAATACGTTTGAGTTTTGGACTGTTTGGTTGGACAACACAAGATATTTTTTTATAAATTATATTGGTCATTTTCTGAAATTTTATGGGCCAAACGATTAATGGGGAAAAAGTAACGCGAGTAAAGTTGTTTAACTGCTGAACATCAGAGCTTCCTCGTGTAAACAAACAGACACAGACCTCTCTGATCGTCAACTCTTTTACATGAGGTTGACCCGAGTCTTAAACAGAACTTAAAAGCCACACACACACACGCATGCACACACACACACACGCACACACAAGAATGACTGTGCTTTTCTGTCACTTATTGTCCTGCAGACTCAAGTCCATGTGAGGCAAGATTGTTGAGATTTACAAGTGACCTCTTGTTGGCTGTCTGTGGCGTAACCCAAGGAATCCAACAAGTATAAAAAGACTGCAGACTGAGTCATGAGAAAACATGACCTCAGTCTCAAGCAGCAGAAGACGAAACTGACTTACGATAACATAAGACGGTACATGATTGTAATTTTGCGCATGTATGTTGGATTCTCAGAAGAACAAATGAAAGCTTTAACAATATCGACATATTCTCTCAAGCTCCACGCATGACTGATGGGTGTAGACTCATGAGACGGACATCAACAGGGGTTAAAGTGACTTTACGACAGGTGGTGTTGTGTAAACATTGCAAGTGTAGACTTACGATGGGTTTAGACCACATTAGGAGCCAAAGAGCTGCAGCAAGCTGGATTAATGAGTCGCAGTGCTCATTAGTAAACAGAGTTCGCACACAGTGAATCAATGACTTATTTGTGTAGACTTGCTGCATGCGTTTCTGTTCAACAAACACTTCCTAAGAATGGCAGCTTGTGGACTGTAGGAGCTAAGAATTGTATATATGGAGGAATGAAAAAAAAAAAAAAACGGGGGAAGAGACTCACCGTTGGATCTCCGGTGATGGTTTGCATGTGTCTGTTCTCATCAGGAAGTGGCTCAGGTTTACCCTAGTGTGGCAGGGAGAAGGGAAGCATGTCCACAGACACATTTACACTCCATGTCTGATTGTAACGTAACCATAAAACTACATGTATGAATAGTTACCAGCAAATGTACAGATGTGTTGAAGCAGAAAAAAAAACATCAGAAACAATCGAACCTTCATTATGTTGACACTGAAATTCTAAGCCAGCTTTCTAAATTCTATTGAAAAACACACTATTTCTGCACAGTTACAGATAAAGATTAGGCTACACTAATATTATTAGTATTGTACGAGAATTAGATTAAATGATTTTTTTAGTCTGACGACATGATAAAGTTTAACGGTCGACATTCAAAGCTTTATTCGATGACCTCAATAGAAGCTCCGATTGTTTTTTTTGTTTTTTTTTAAATGACATTCGGTATGTTTAAAACATGTGAAGATAAACGACTGAAAGCTTATTATTGCCTGGGGCGGGGGAAGACGTACATTTTCATGCAGATGTTTTAAAACAAGCAATTCATTTCATGATGTTTCCTGACCTGCAGCTTGACGTATCCAACACTGTCTCCAGTATGTACTGGGGCAGGGATGGGAGTTAAGCCGATCCCCGCATACTCATTGCTGGGGTCATCTTCTCCATCGACGGGGCCCACAGTGAGCGTCACAGTCGACAGAGTGGGAGGCAAGGGGAAGGCCGGCTGAGGGGTCGGGGGCAGGGGCCGCTCCTGGATCCAGCTACCTTTACGGGAGCCCATTCCGCCTCCTGATGACTTCCCATCAGGCACCGGGAGAGCGGGCAATGGCCTGCGGGACAGGGAATCTTGGGAAGGCAAACGTGGTCGGCCCTGAGCCTGCAAGAGAATGGCGCTCTCCTCTAGGGAGCGCTGGACCAGCGTCAACAGCCCTTCAGATGGAGGAGCGTTGCCGATAGCGGATAACGCCGGCAGGAGGTCTGCTAGACGAGCCCACGCCTGCTGAAGAGGTGGTGGAGGGTCATCTGAATGACATGCTTTCCAGGTGGACAGGATTTCAGCGAGCGAGGTGGCCAGGTCCCGCGATGACAGCGTGGAGGCGGTGCTCAGCACCGAGTGGACAAGGCTGGAAAGCGTGACTCTCCACTGCACGTCACCTGAACCGTTACTAGAAACAGAGAGGCGGCGGGTGGAGGTGGAGGAGGATGACAAAGAGTGAGGGAGGACTTCGGCAGTCAATGCAGGCATGTCATAGATGCCACAGTCGGGCTCAAAAGAGTCCCGGTTATGACCTCCACAGCTGGCTCGTTTCTCAGGACCGGGGACACGATAGACCTGTCCAACATCCTCAGCGGAGAGGCTGATGGTGGACTCCCCTGGGCCCAGAGGGACACCCGGAAGTGTAGGAACACTGTAGACATCGTCATCCACTTCATCAGGCTGGACATCTGACACACTCAGAGTGATGGTGGGGACATCATACACCTAGAGGGGGAAAAACAGAGGGAATGTTTTTGAAATGATGCACGTTGTTCACTTCATGAGTGCGTGAACGCAGGATAACTACCGTAATAGATTGTATCCATTGTGTCATAACATTATATGGGGTTTCTGTGTAAATGAGGGAACAATGATGCTTATCGGCTTATAAAAGATGAAATTCATATTCAGAGAAGAAGCTACTGGCTGGACACAACTCTTTCAAGGCGCAGGGGGGCAACGTGTGGTTCACTTACAAATAAAAGTGAAAGGAAATGTCGGCGGTGTGGGAGTATTACAGCGAGAGACTCGAAGAAAGATCAGCGTGAATTCAGTATGAAACTCGAAGGGGTGAAAGAGCCTTATTTAGGTTTCTAATCCTAATGTTAACATTTAATTTATGTTAGGCAGTCGTATAGCCGGCTAAAAAGGCGGTTGACGTTTTCAAAAGAAGAATATTTTAAAAGATTACATTAAAAAGGTTGTTTCATACATTTCTATGATCTGGGCTCATTCAGCCCTTCATTCATTGTAATGAAGTTAAAACAGTTCAGTTATTTATTTCTTTTTTTAATGAGGTTTTCCTTGTTTCCCTGACACACAACATTTTTATTTTAAACATCATTATCAGTTTCACAGTTGCCGCATCCCTAATTACATTTCGTGCAATGCGAGTTTAGAAGACTTTAGGCCTCCTTTAAACCTGGCCTGTGTGTGGATGAGCAGACTGAACTAGTTAAAGTAAAAATACATGAAATCCACATGGCGTCAAAGAGTCAAACACAAACACCAGAGACACTTTGGTCCCCTTAAACAGCTAAGTGCTGCAGCAATGACTCCACACACAGTCGTTGCAGGCAAAGAGGAAAAATAATAACAGCTGGTAGACATATTTAAGTAACATTAAAGGAGAGACCACTGGGGGCAGGGTGCCGGTGGTATGGCCTTGGCAGATGGGTGTGTCTGAGAGAAAATAGCTGCAGCGCTTGGACTGGATAGACAGGCTCCCACAGCAGAAAGAGACAGGTGTGGCCTCGCCTTGAGGGGGGGGCAGGGACACAGGCCGATGGTGGAATGTGGGAAGAAATGGTGACCGGGTATTTGACAGTCATCTCTTGTTGGTGAATCGTGTCACTTGTACAGACATGACTTCAACACACCAGTTTACTGCAGTTCCCAGACATTTCTTTGTCAAGCATAACATTCATAAAGTATTGCCATTTGACTGGCAGAATACAAAAGGAACAGCGTAATTATAGGCAAGACACAGGAGCGAAACCACGGATGAGCCTGCGTCATTGACGAAAGTTTCCGCACAATGACGCAAAACAGGACCACAAACCAAGATTATTTTCACTATCGATTAATCTTAATAGTGAAAAATATCCATGGCAAGTTTCTCAAAGTCCAAGGGGATTTTGTTATAAATGCAATGGAGATGAAATACAGCCAACAGGAAATTCTCCTTTTGGAAAACAGATACTAATAAGACGGGTCTTCCTGTGGCTCAGTAAGGATCGCTAAAGATTATCTTTACCTCGTTCTCCGAATCAGCTTGTGGTGGGACACTGCGAGGGGTGTCATAGATCCCGTCATCGTCATCGTCATCACCACCAAGGGAAGATGGGACCGGACGCTGCCACCTGCCACTGGGAGGGGTATCATATATCTACCACGACAACGAAAGCACAAAACCAAAGTTATGATCGCAGGTCTTAGCCTGCCAAAATGTGGATATTTTTCAAAACTCTGACAACATGCAAATCCAACACACTCTGAAATACTATTAAAATAATATGCATGAACCTACTTAAAAAAAAAATAAATAAAAAAATAAATAATATGAGCTTATAACGTAACACTTTCAAGTGCTGTAGCCATCACATACCTGATCGTCCACGGTGTCAGAGTAATCCGGATTTTTTCCTCTTTTGTTCTGCATGTTGTTGCTTTTCTCCAGGCCATTATTCACCCTGTCCTCCTTACTCGGAGGAATTCCCCTCAGTCTGTCCTCTTCTTGCTGCAGGCTTGCAGAAGTGACCTGACCAGTGGGTTTGGGGACAGAGTTAGAATCAGCTGATGATGATGGTGCTGCATCTTTCCTTGTGACTCCCCTCACTGGAGGTGCTGGTGGAGGAGGTTTGCGGGAAAAATTTGGTGATCCGGGAATCCTGACCTGCCCCGCTCTGACCAATAAAGGAGACCCCCGGTGACAGGCCAGGCCGGGTTTGCCCCTGGCAACAGCAGAGTTGGGTAAAACTCCCTTGAGCAGAGGTCTGGGAGATGCTTGGGCAGGGGATAGTGGAGAAGGGTGCTGGTGGGCCAAAACTATGGCCGAAGTCCTGTGAAGGCTTGCTCCCACAGGGGTGGGTGTTTGGTACATCTCAGGCGTGTCCTGGCTGACTTTGGGCTGGGGCGTACCTGGTGTTCCGCTGGGGCCATTAGAGCAGACAGCAACTCCTCCTGTTGGGGATTGGTAAACATCCTCATCTGCAAGTGGTGTACCTTTAGGCACCAAGTAACAGTCGTCAGAGTGTCCTGTCGTTAGTGTTTCTCTCGGAACTAGATATGTCGTGTCCTCTGGTTCATCAGCAGCCCTTGGAACTCCAGTGGGGGCGAGGTACACGGACTCTGAAGCCATGAGAGCTCCTGGCTGTCTGGCATGCTGAGCTGCTGAAGGCATGGGACTTACTGGAGTCTGATAAAGTGTTCCTGTCATTTCTGTGCCTCGTCCTCTCAGAGAGGGTGAGCGCGGGCGCCCCCCAACCCCTAAATCCCAGTCAGGTCTGGGCCGGGTGCCAGAGCTGGAGTGCGAGCGCGGACGCCCTCCCTCGACTCTGCGGAGCTCCCCAGGCCTCGAAGCAGACACTCGTCCCTCACCCACGCCTGGCGGGGAGCGATACACTCCATCTATGTCCTCTGCACTACTGCTGACAGCAGAACGGGCCAGTGGGGGAACAGGAGACAGGTAGACAGAGTCCTCAGCGGGGCCACGACGGGGGTCTGAGCCTGGTGGTGGGGCGGTCTGGAGGAGTCGAAGGCGGTTGGCAGGGACAATACCCTGTCTGCCATGAAGGGAGCAGAGCCACCAGCCCGGCCCACCACCCTGCTCCTGCTCAAGAACCATCAGTATATCACCCTTCCGGAAAGCCAGCTCCTCCGGGCTCTCTGCCGTGTTGTCGAACAGTGCCTTTGCCAATACAGTCTGAGAAAGGGGACGAGACAAGAGTAGAAAACATAAACACGGACACTCCCATTCAGTAACTCACACAACACACACCAAATGGCCATTAAAAGTAGGTCTTAATCGACAGCCTACATTTACACAAGCTAGTGTCTCCCATCTGCACACCACAAACAAACAAGTACATTGACATGGCAATGCCAAGTCAGGGGTATAAAAAGGTTGATTGTTTAGGGCTATTGAATGGAGAGTGAATAGGAGTGAATAGGGAAGATCTCGTAAAATGTCCGTGTGAGAGACAGAGGTACAGGAAGAGGATGGGTGAACACAAAAAAAAAAAAAAAAGAAAAATATAAAAGCGAGCATCATGAAAAACTCAAAATGCACAGCTGTGTCAATAATTATGAAGCAGAGAGCGAGGGGGGCACAGTCAGGGGAGATCAATGATCAAATGGACACAAGGGCTTAATGGTAATGAGTGGGATGAGAGGAGGGGGGAGGGGATAAGAGACACATCTGTCCCTTGCTGTTTAGGATTTAATTGCCCAACCCAAAGCCAGAGAGTCAGGCCCCCTTTCATTTTCTAAACCAACCCCCTCGGGACAACTGGGCTCTATTGAGCCATGTGGGACCCCTTAAAACAGTAATGGAGGCAATGAGGATCAAGATTAAATATATAGATATGGTAGATAATAATACAAAGAAGTAAATACATGCCCAACAAATGATTATTTTTTTTCAAATCAGTTTTGATCTGATTTGTAGATCATTGTGATACCATCACAAGAGCACATGCACGTTTACACAAACAAAAAGAGACAACTAGTGTACTCACGGAGACAGACATTGTTGCCAAGTTAACAGTTATGTCTCAGAGAAACTATAACTCAGTCGGGGTCGTCCATCTAGATCAGGCTCTGGTTCTCATGGACGTGTTGGTCGCCGGAGAGACTCGGTGCAGAAGCACAGCTGAGTCCGGGGAGGACACATCTCAAAGTCCGGGGCGCCTCGTCGTCTCCGCCGTCACAAGGATCCTGCAATCAACGTAGAAACGCTTTCTTCACGACTCATTCATTACACACCGAAAGAGTTGCTCAAACGTCGCAAGGCACATGTGAAATGAAAGGTGGGCAGGCAGCGACAACACCTGTCTATCCTTTCCACGCCCAGTAACGTGAATGCACCCACTAAGCGAAAGCTAACGTTAGCTTAGCATCGTAGATAAATAAGCGGTTTGCATTTGCTATCAAATATATCCTCTTTAGTTACCCAGGTTACAATGATGGCCCGTTAGAACAAGGACTAGCTTCAATAGCGCGAGCTGTACTGTCGCGGCCTAGCTACTAACACTAGCTAGATGTTAACGCTGCTTATCTTCATCGCCTTTCGCTGCTAACGCTAAACTTCAGCTTAAAACAACAATGGCTCCGCCGGGTAAAAACCGACAGATCCGACCTGTTTGCTAGCTAACGTTGTCCCCAAAAAACAGTCATTATAAAATAATTACCTTGCTTTTTTTCTTATCGCCCATAAACTTCGCATCGACGTACAGTCTATGAAACGTAAAATCACTTCTTTTCAGGCGTGAAAATCAGAGGCCATTGGCGTTCAATCATTTTCGGCGATGACAACAACACTGTCTCCGCCTCCTCGGAGGTTGACGCAGTTCACTGATCTAAATATCATCGCAGGATTATCCGCTCCAGGCTTTAGACCCATCCAACATTTGTGAAGTCGTGAAGGTGTCCTCGGACCACAGGCGCCGTCTGATTGGTTGGTCTTTTCAGGTTGCGTTTAGGGACGTACGAATGTGGCCGTTTATCAGGCAACTAAGCTGTAAACTAAGGGGAAAAACAAAATATGTTCCACGCGCTACTGCTACCACGGGATAGTACAGCACAATTCCATAATATTTAAGCAAATTGCATCATTGTTTGGACGGATTTCGCTGTGTGAGCAGCCGATTGCGGTGGGCTGCTTGCTAGAGGCTTTTATTTTGACAGTGGGACATTTACCCGGAAAATACTTAATATATCGACGCACGAATCGTCGGTAGTCAAAGGTCCAGGCAGAAGACTTTGACAGTCTTCTACGAAATTAATTCCACTGTACAACCTCATGTTCAGTGTTGCATGAACTCTAGGGTGAGATAATGCTCTTGATCACATTTGCATGATTGCATTAGTAGATTATACAATGTAACCCACTGTGTAAAAGTATACATTTTGAACTGAGTTGTCTTGAGTTTGCCTTTGTAAATAAATACCGATCAAGTATATGTTATCATTGCTGTCTCTTCACCATGTATCAATAAGTGTGTTATTAATTTAAGTGAGTGAAAAAGTGGTTCCCAACTTCATTCACCTAGTGCACCACTGCTGTCGGAGTCCAGATGACCTCTACCCTAGATACCCAGTGTTTTCATTAAAAAAAAAATCCATGACTATTCTGTGTTCACAGGCGATGTTAAAGAGTGTATTCAGGTGCCTTAAGACCAATCCTGTTGCTGGACAAAGGAATATGTCTCAAAGTAGCCTTGCTGGAAAGGTAGCCATAGTCACTGCCTCCACTGATGGGTAAGAATTAGCTGCATGATACACTAAAATACACTAAACAGTAACTAAGAAAATGGCTTCGGCAAAAGTTATCTGCTGTCTATACATGTAGTGTGGTCCTGTTAGGTTCCTGTTTTGTTTTATGTGAGCTCTCTCTCATTGAAATGAACATGAAGTATTAAATCTCAAAGGATTATGTCAAATATTTGTCTCATAAAAACATCACGTCATCCAGCGACAATACATTGATGGTCATAGCTTGGTCCTTTACTGAGACGCTCTTCTACTCCTCCTCCTCCTCCTCAGAATTGGTCTCGCTGCAGCTCAGGCTCTGGGAAAGAGAGGAGCCCATGTGGTGGTGAGCAGCCGGCGGCAGGCCAACGTGGACAAGGCTGTGGCGCTGCTGCAGAGCCAGAGCATCCAAGTGACCGGGACCACCTGTAATGTTGGCAAAGGAGAAGACAGAGAAAAACTGGTCCAAATGGTGAGTATTTTTTCTTTTTAATTCTATCAACCCCAGTTATATGGTTCTCAGAAAACCGCATCAATTGTGAGGTTTTTAGTGGTTCATTTGACTTCTAACCTCATTAACGGTCTCATTCTGTGTTTGCTGTAGACTCTAGATCAGTGCGGGGGCATTGATATCCTGATATCCAACGCAGCAGTCAACCCTTTCTTTGGAAACACCATGGACTCCACAGAGGAAGTCTGGGACAAGGTACACACGACCAATGAAGCCCATGTGTTTAAATGAGTCTGTTGCTCCTCTCTCTGAAAAAGAGTTCTTCTTCCAGGATCATTTATGGGGTCATTTTGACATTTCTTTCTAGATCCTGTCTATAAATGTGAAATCAGCCTTCCTTATGACTAAGTTGGTGGTGCCTCATATGACGAAGAGGGGGTGAGTGACAAACTAAAAGATGATCCAAACAACAATAAATACTGTACAACTGTATATTTAATTACAAATACTCTGTATTTTTCTTTGTAGAGGGGGGAATGTAGTATTTGTGTCATCTGTGGCTGGATACCAACCAATGCAGGTCAGTGAGCATCAGGGTTGGAATGTAACTAAGAACATTTACTCAAGTACTGTAGCCTTCTTAAGTACAAATGTACTCTTGAGTTCAATGACTACTTTTTACTCTTCATACTTTAAGTACCTTTAGCTGATGATACCTACGTTCTTGTTCTTGTGTCTCTGCCCCTGCAGGCCCTGGGTCCTTACAGTGTGAGTAAGACAGCACTGCTGGGTCTGACCCGCGTGTTGGCCCCTGAGCTGGCTCACAGTAACATAAGAGTCAACTGCGTGGCCCCTGGAGTCATCAAGACCAGATTCAGCTCTGCGGTGAGGAGCGAGAACACGTCTTTGTATCACACAAGTCACGTATTTACAACATGGCCGTTTCAAGTCTTTAATAATTCACTCATAAATGTTGTAGCCTCTATAATAACACACCGGTTTTGTCCCAGATATGGGGAAGTGAAGACTTCATGGATGAGTTCAAAAAGCAGCTCAGCATTAAAAGGTAACTCATGCTCACGTAGGAATTCGTCACGACTGTGCAGTACACTACGCACATGAAAAACGTTTCAAGTGTCCCTTCTTAATATCTCCCGTCAGAATCGGAGAGCCAGAGGAGGTCGGTGGAGTGATTGCCTTCTTGTGCTCCGAGGATGCGTCCTACATCACCGGAGAGACCATCACGGTGACAGGAGGGATGGGCTGTCGACTCTGAAGCTCCTGTGGCAACGAATGTGCGTGTTCCTGTGTAGACGCGGGGTTTGATTATATAATGACTTCTGAAGTGTGGACACAGCACAGCCAGAATGAACCTAAAATCCTTAATATAAAGAGCTATCATACGCCAATTTGAGCGAGGAGAGTGAGGCATGTAAAAAAAAAAGTGTTACCGATTATTGAAGATTTGGGGTTTTCTGGGTGATGTTTGTGAATTTCCGTGTAAAGATTTCTACTATCCGATAACCGTGGAGATTAATTTCATCCTCCCAATATATGATAAGATGACATTTGATTTCTAAATAAATGGGATCAGTGATCTTCAGTCAATGCTCCTGGTTGACGTTTAAGTAGTCAAATAATAACAAAAATTCATTTGTATAGCACCTTTAATAACATAAAATGCAGCTCACAGTGCTTTACAAGAGAAAACAAATCAATAACACAGGTATTTAAAACAGATATAAAAAGAAATATATCATAAGATTAGAAAAATGTGGAATTCATTAAAAGCAAGATCATGATATTAGATAATAGCAGGAGCAGACTAAACAATCCACCAATGTGATCCAATGACACTTAAACATAGTGAATTCATGTAAAAAGGGAAAACATACATTCTCATGCAAAACATGACTTCACCAACACAAACCTTTATTAGCACTTAACATATTGTGGGTTGAAAATATTTATAAAAAGTGACTTATTCGTAACGGGAATAATCCAGATATTTTCTGGTCTTTACCAACAGTTTACAAACGTAGCACAATGTTTGATAGTGCCCATAATCAACAATGATGCCATGTCAGGGTTTGTATTCCATGATGACAAACCAGATTCAAACTCAAATCCGATTCAGCTACAGTGAAGTCATAAGCCAAGAGAAAGATAACTAGTGGTCGGTGCATTTAGATTTATTTTTGGCTTTTCCGTCAATGTAGCTGTTGGAGAAAACCCAACTCGTCTCCAAATTTGGCAGCGAAAATCCATTTCATCATCTGCGTTTGCTGCCAGCAGACGACAAGTCCCGCCGTGTCATCCCGGGCTTCCAGTACTCCCTCAGAGTGGGAACATATGTGCCGTGTTTGGTCTTGTAGTAGCGCTTCGTAAACAGCTGAGGGAGACAGAGTCGGTTAGAGAAACACTGACGTCCGTCGGAAATGAAATAAATACTTCAAAATGGACACGTTTTCAAGGATTTTTAATGCGATGGAAACCGTGTTTTCCTACATTTGCTTCATACATACCCTGACTTTGAAGTTCTTGGTCGCCTCATCCTCGGAATCATCTACGTAGTCTTCGGTGTCTCCTGGACGGGCCGACGTCCCTGAACACAAAAGGAAACTGTTAAGATAAAAACCTGTGCAGCCGATTTTAAAATCACTTGATCTTTTTTTCTTCTTAATTCCCCGCATTGAAGTTACACGATTTGTTAAATCACCTGTGTTACTCTGTTGCTGAGAGAGAGAGCTGCTTATACTCGGCAATACAGGATGATTCCTGCCAAGTAGAAACAACATAATTAAACCATTTGATCAATTCGTTTTATTTTTATTATCATTTTAAAAAATCAAAAATCGCTGGTAAATTGTGAATTAACTAAGACGCTTTGCTACAGGCATTTAGAATTTAATTCTGAAGACAACCTGGAAACACTGAAATGCACTTAAATGGTAACCAAGTTTCTCTATATAGAAGCTGCAACTCTAAAGTAATAAATAAATATATACAAATTAAAATACCTAATAAAATCTGACAGACAGAAAAACCAAATGAACCCGGAGACATTGAACTAAATCAGTTTTTATTGTTTGTAGGGTTTAAAACAATAGTCTAAGAATTCACTGTAAGATATTATTGCTATATGTATAGAACATTTGAAAAAAAAAATTAAAAAAAATGCTCTCAGTCTTTGTGTATCGAGTGTTTTCTCAGAAAGATGGAGAGAAAGTCTGATCATAACTGTACAAAAAGAAAGCTGGACTATGTACATGATATTATCAAATGTGTATTATTAACATGATGAATATTATTCTGAATATTAATGTGTATATCTGCAATAGTCGTAAAATTTTAGCCCAATGAGCTTCTGCAAGGTCAATTAAAAATCTGTGGCTCTGCCATGTAACTGGTATGTTTTTAGGACAAAAACATTCATATTTAATTTAAAATGTACATGATACAGGAATCCAAGGCAAAGAAAAAGCTAGTTAACAAAATCCAAAAGCACATAACGGAATTTAGCAGGTTTTCTAAGCTAGCTGCTGAATTCTTGCAATACAAACTTGACATAATACTAAGTCGCACTCTGCAACACGTGCACTGTGATCCCATGTCTCTTACTCTTTATCGTCCAGGCCAGGAAAATCCAGTTTTTGAGGTTGGTTGTTTTTACGCGTCGGAGTTTTTACTGGAGACTTTCTCCTCTGATTCTGCAGTTTCGTATACAAGGACGTTCCTCCTCCATCAGTCCTGTTGCCACCCGGAGGAGGCACCAACAGTTTTTCGATAATAACTCTGGGTTGGCTCCTCAGACAAGAGACAAAAATTGAGCAGAGGGATGGATCTTCAGGCAGGCACAGTGTTTTGACACCCAGCTGGGTCATACAGATCTCAAGGGCTGCTCCGTGGCGCTCCTCCTTTCTTTCAGCTCCGTCTTCTCCGCTCTCGTTTGCCCTCAGGTTACCTCTATCCGGCCTGGGCACACTCGCTCCATTTCTCAAATTCCTGCTTATCCTCTTTTCCCCAGATATGGTCGTGCGTAACATTTCTTCCTCCTCATCGGATTCACTTTCTCCTTTGTCGTCAGGTTGCTTGCGTTTCATTCCGCTGCTTCTCTTTGAGGCGTTCCACTCCTCCTCCACTTCTTCTTCTTCACCCTTTTTCGCTTCATCGTCTTTGGGAGTTTGTCTTTGTTTAACCACAGTGAATTTCAAGTTCTCTTTTGAGTGCAAGTGCTCGTTTGTTGCCTCTTTTGAGCCGGCTGGCTCGTCATGTTTCCTAAACATAACTGGTAAGTCTTCGTTACACATTAGTCCGATAACAGGTGTAATAAATGGTGTTTTGTCTCTCGTCTGTGTGCTATCGGACTGGTCCACAGAACACTTTTTGGCTGCTGTGGATTGATTTGAAGGCACTATTCCAGAGAGTGGCAGAGAAAGTGAAGCCAGGATGGAGTCTCCCATGTTTGGAGGGAGGGATGCTGTAATAAAATCAAAAATAAAAAAAGTGGATAATGAGAATTTCTAGTAATCTACATAAAAAAAAAAGGCCTCACTTTCATCCTACTAGGGCTGTACCGAATAGTTTGAAGCTTCATTCATAATGTTGAGATTCGAATTCCAAGTCAGAAACGAAAAAATTGATGTTGGCCGAATCATTTTCAAAATTCATGTTTATGAAAGTTCATGAAATAATTATGCCTGAAGCCATATTTGTTGAAATCAAGCCTTTCAAAAACAACTTTTTCCCCCCACTGGTGTCAAAAAGTTTGCTCAGCACAATAAATTACATTTATATAACCAAAATAACAAAAGAAAAAGTCATGAAATATGACAACAGACATTAGAAGCTTCATTCGAAAACCTCAGGAAAAGACGTTGGTTACAGCCATACATCCCAACGAAGAAGCGAAACTAATCTGAGGAGTTATCTAGTCGTACCTGCAGTCTCCAGATGACCCAGACAGGTTTGATGTTGAAGCAGTATCTTCAGGAGCTGGGGTTGGGTGGCAGCCTGTGCACACGCCTCCAGGACAGGGGGGGAGTCACTGAGCCACGACACAGTCTGGAGACAAATGATTATATTAAAACAGTTAAAAAACTACATTCATTTTAAGTTAATCACTGAAATATACTTGGCTTTCACACTTCTTTTATCCACTGCAAACGCTAGATGCTTTCTTGCGTGTAATTAGTGGCTAAACAAGGGAGCCTGTTCTCAAAAGCACCCACTACCTGAGCTAGTTTGGGAACTGGGAGCAACTGGTCCAGTCGGATCAAAAACTCCCACAGCAGTTTCCCCAGTTCCTGGTCAAACTCTGGACCATAATCCACAGGAAACTCCTCCTGTCAGAAGAGAGAATAAGAATAGTTGCCCGTTACACATTCCTACGTACATCGACTGAGAAATGATGGCGATAGATTGAAATCAGCTGCTGCTGCTGAACGGCTCACCTTGAAGAACTGTTCTCTCTTTGTTGAGTCTGTCAGCAGTGTGTGAACCAATGAATGGAAACTTTCCACTGTATTGAAGATTTTTGAATCCCTCTTCTAAGAGTCAAGAGAAAAATTACACTTTCAAAAATATTGTCAAGTTAAATTCCATAAACACCTCCTGGTCGTAATGTAGCACTATGCCACGGAGCATAAAAATAACGCAGTTTTTCTTTGGAATGAAAACCTACAAAGTGTTTACAGTGACAAAAATGACAATGCAATTTGTAGTAGTGTTCTAAAGATCTAATGTAACTTACCCGAGTAGAAGCATTGGAGGGTGACAGAGCAGCAGGAGCACGGATCCTTTCCATGTGCGGCATTATCACATTCTTTTCCGGCCGTGTACGGCACAGCTCCAGGATTAACTGAAAAGAAGCCAGGAATATAATACTGACACATACAAGGGAATAATATATATATATATATATATATATATCAAAAAAGGGAAGGAAATACAGTGAGAGACCGGCATCATAGGAGTCACAAATCTAAATCTCACCCGCCCTCTCAGCCCCAGTGCCAGCTTTCCCTGGTGTCTGGCAGTGAGCAGCCCAGGGACAGTCTCACAGACGGAGGTTACGAATTCCTCCACAACTCCATACTGCATCACATCCCTCTGCTTCATCACTTTCCACAGGGCTGCAGACACCAGGCGGACAGGCGGGGCCAGGAGCTGAAGTGCAGCAAAAGGAAGGCCGGCATCTGTGCAGAAGACAAAGAATGACGCAAAAAAAATTATTTTTTTTTAAAAATGAGATAACAGTTGTACAATCATCGCAAATAATCTGACTAAATACGCAGGGATGAAAAAAAAACCAATCGGTTCCACTTGTCTCCATGGACTGCAGATTGCACTGTTGCAGTACTGGCTACAACCCAATCCGTGATGATCATGCAGAAGTCTCGCATCAGCTGTGACATGCTTTGACCCAGCTGTGTCTGCAAAACGACAGCTTTACTTGTCTGCGGGGGCGAGGATGTGGCACGACTGCATTGACAGTCACCTGCCGCAACCTAAATCACCCTAATCAACGCAAACCACCTCCACCTTTAACGTAATACCTCCATCAACACTCACCATTAGGTTGTCCTGTAGCCATACCACTGAATCGGTCAAAGTCAGCTAACTTAAGATGGGGAGGTTGACGTTGAGAAATTAACTTTAGCTTTTACTCCCCCGAGCGGGTTTCAAAGCTGCAGCGAAACTAACGGTTCAACCAGGCAAAGTTATTTAAGAAATGCTTCTGATAATATGTTTATCAACTCCCGGAGGTATCTATCGCTAACGTTGCGCCTCGGTGTCCCTGTTGTTTTTTTTGTTTACCCGCTCGAAATGCTAGCAACACTTCTGTAAACTTCTGCTTCTCATCCTCCCGCCTTCACTGCAACAATATCAATCTTCTTACATGCTCACTTGGGTGCGCCGAGTGGGCGGTGCTTCGCGTATTCGGCATGACAGGCATCGGTTCGAACAAGAAACTCCGTCCGCGCGCGCACTGTCATATTTAAATCAAGCGCACACGATGATGTTTACAGGATGTGACGTAGCAGACCCGACAGCAGTTGCTCCCATCTGTTTATTACATGTGTTATGACAGTTGAACATGGTATAAAAACAACTAAGTGCGAGAGGGATGTTGTGAAGAATGTCAGAGCACTTTAAGGAGCATATGAGTTTATGTCTCTGCAATGGAAATAACATTGCTTATGAAATTATTTAATTGTAATGTTGTAATTTATGTCCCCCTTAAAAGTATCAATATAAGGCATCTTTATCAAAACTGTTTATCTATGTCGTATGTTCACATAAAAACATGAATATCAGATTGTTGAAACTCTCAATACATGAATACTGGCATCGACTTCAAATGTACTGTATCAGTTATTATCTAGAAAGGTAATAACTCAGTTTGTCTGAAATGATGCCCCTCACAGACATACACAGGCAAGATGAACTTTGCTCTGTACTGTTTGGTATCTGAGTTATCACCAGGCTCAGGGGCAAAGTCCAGTTACTGAGTCAAACACAAGCAGTACTGACATTATCACAAGTTGTTACCCCAAAACACCTTACGAAATAATAAGTCTGGGAGAAGAGACAACTAGAGACTGACCAGCATGGATACAACATCTTCATTTATCAAGTAAGTGAAGAATTACTTTTGATATTGCTTTTACCTGGTTAAATAAAGGATATATATATATATATATATATATTGATTTGCCTCATGATCCCTTCGCTTGACTAACAATCCAAACAACATCATGTTGCTGTTGGAGCAAATAATGTAGGCTATAGTAGCCTAAGTGATTAGCGTAATTAAGTTAAGGATATAACTTGTAATTTGAAGCGATGTTATATTGTGAAATTTGACATTTTTAGTTTATCAATATTTTTTTATATCAAAATTGTTCGCCTGTTTTTACAGGAAACACTTTGACATGTCACAGTGGGGGAAAATACTATTACAAAAATCAAATGAATGATGGATTAATTCCATTTAGCTGCTTCGGTTTCAGGGTCGTGTTGTTGTGCATGCTGACTCTCTGCCACACTATCATGACTTTTGGTGTGACACTTGAACGGAGCCATCATTAATGTTATTAGTACACGTGCTTTTCCTACTATGACGAGTCTAAATGTCTGCTGTGAAAATCCATCACATTATATAATTGAATTATCTTTCCTCAGGTCTGTGACCAAGCGAGTGTGGTCTCCACCACAGCGTCCCTTCAGAGTGTGTTGTCACAACAGGGAGACCAGGAAGGGAATCACAGCCGGGACCCTGGAGGAGCTTAAGGAGAGGGTGAGAGTAAATGGAAAAGATAATAATGGACAGAAATAACAGAAAAGATAATGGGTGATCAGTATATGTAATATAAATAAGAAGGTAATATAATAAGAATTAAATAAAAAACATGATAAAAGTGCTAAAAATGTAATAAAATGTAATAAAAAAGGATAAAGGTCAAAATAAGAAAATAACATTATATGAAATATATACAACTCATTAAAAAGGAAACACTAGAAGTTCCTTAAGAATGACATATAAAACGTAATCACTTACTTACTAAAAAATGTCAATAATCAACAATATAATGGTTATCTTATCAAATATCCGTTGTCAGAGCCTTGATCATGCAGCTCCATATATGAGAATACATTATGTTCTAGTTTCTGATGGCTGATCAAATGCTTCTGTCTCAACTGTTATTTTCTCTGTAACTCGATTCCAGCCAATTTGATGTCAGAATTAATATTACAGTCAATACTAGAGGAAGTATACTGTTTAGGACATTAAAAAAAGATTTTCTTTGGTGCACATGATTCCTGAGTAACTTGTATCTGTGCTGTAGGTATGCCAGGCCTTGCTGCTGTCCCTGTCTGCCGTGTCTCTGTCTCTGGTGTGTGAGGAGGACGGTACAGAGGTGGACTCCGACGAGTTCCTCATAACCCTGCCTGACAACACCATGCTCATGGCCCTGGAGCCTGGACACACATGGAGACCACAACCGGTATGTCTGGCCAAAGAAGCCAAATGTTCTGTATTATAAAGCCCCATATATACTTTATGATACCTTAGGCTTTTTGTCAGATATTTAATTTATATGTCTCTTGTTCTCTGATCCCCCAGGGTGCAGTTGTGACCAAATTTCAAGACCACAACAAGCCTCGGACCGGGAGAGACATAGCTCGTGTGACCTTTGACCTTTACAGGATCAGCCCAAAGGATGTCTTTGGCTCTCTGAATGTGAAGGCCACGTTTCAAGGCCTGTACTCTGTGAGCGCTAACTTTGAGTGTCTGGGGCCCAAGAAAATCCTCAGGTAAGATGACGCTAATGTCACAAAAGACATTATCACACCCCAGTGACTGACTGATATATTATTACATGATTAGATTTTTAATACTGATCTTACTCTGAAAAGTAACCAGTAACAATAGCTGTCAAATAAATGTAGTGGAGTAAAAGTCATTGTATTTTCCTGGAGTAAAAGTAGCATAACAATTTAATTCCCCAATTACAGTACAAGTACCTCACAATTGTACTGTTTTTATCTCAGCGTTCCTTATTGGTTAATCTAACCTTCATTTTCTCCCTCAGAAGATTACATGTGAAATACTTTGGCATAAAAAGGAAATTTGCTTGCATAAGCAGGCAAAGGGCCTTTTCAAAGTTCAAACTCAGTGCACAATGCCAGTGATGACTTGAATAGGCTGTTATGATCATACACAATCGCACTGATGACATTTATCTTGTTTTTCAGAGAAGCCCTGCGTGTAGCCTCCAGCCTCCTACATGCTGCCGGACACCTGCTTATCACTTCCGCCTCCATGATCCGCCGCATTATCGAAGGCACTGAGCTTTGGCAGCCACAGAGGACGGAGTACACAGCCAGCTTGAACTGACGCAGCCAAGAGACCTATTCATTTCAGCAACTTGGTCTGACATCATTGTTGACTTAATAGAGATTGGTAGGATGGTCGGGGATCTTTTGAATCTATTCCCATGATTGGGTAGCCATTGTATTGTACCTTTAAGATGGGGGAAGATTTGACATGACCATCTGTAAAGCTTGTATTTATCAATGATAACAGTGATAGTCTCATACGGGGGGTGATGCTATGATTTTGACTGTGTACTATATTCTTCTACCCTTAAATATTTTGACTATACTTCAAGTTATAAACAGAATGTAATAGACAAATATGAAATTCTTTAAAGAATAAGTGTTAGAAACTATCTTTAGTAACAACAGAGGGAGCTTAGTGAATGTAGCTGGAAAACTGAATGAGTGTCAGTAGTTTTTCTATTTTTTGTGCAATATATTCTACATAATATTCTCAAATTTTATTTTTGTTAATTTGGTGTGGATTATGTGGATTTCTGTTTCTATCTTCTCTGAGATTACAGGCACCGTAAAGTCACTGTTGTTGTTCATTTTGTCAGTTCATGAATGTTTCGATGTAACTAATCACAAGAGTCATGTTGGAACGATGAAATTGTTTTACGTGAATGACAAAGAACTTCCGCAACGCACAAAGGAACTCATCGAAATTGCATCTATATTGCAAATGAGTATCTTTTCAAACGATACATAGCAAACAACATAATTGAGTAATCACAATAACAGTACAACAACGATACATTCCACGTGAAAGAGGCAAAATTCACGAGAATGCGAACGTATGTAAGAATGTAAAACAATGTGAACTTGGCAACCTTTCATCAAACAAATGTCTTAAAGTTCGAAACATCGAGACCTAAAGTACAAGTCACTAAAACTGTATCTTTCCAAATGTGATCAGATGATTAATCTTCATTCCTCTCAGAGCCATAGCTTTCACTCCTGTGTCTTCACCAGTGCTGTGAGGCACTGCCGGTACCTGATGTGGGCCAGCGCCTTGCCATGCTGCTCCTTATTCATCCAGCGCGGCTTTACTTTCTTGATGTAATAGCGCATGTCCCCGTACCACTGAACCAACACGTAGCGAGGGACGTTAATCACCTGCGCCAGTCGGCTGTATTCCTCAGCATCTGGATACTGGCAGTCCAAGAAAGCCTGCTTCATCATCATCAGCTGAGTCTGCGTCTTTGTTTTGCTGCGGATCAGAGCGGGAAGTGTGCATGTGTCTGCCACATGAGAATCCTGCTGTTGGGCGACGGCGAGTGAACCGTCTGCAACAACAAGGTTATTAAGCACCTCCATGATCTTGTTCAGTTTATCAGTGACGGCACCACTGTGGTTTGTTGACTCCGCGTGCGTCTGCACTTCTGTTTTCTCCTCACGGTCACTTTTCACAGGGGTCATATTTGAGGGGGAAGGGGGAACGGCGTCGGCTCTCAGCTGTTCTGTCTGGTTATCAGCGAGCGGAGGCACGTCACAGGCCTGAGTGTGAGACAGGGGGACGAGCAGAGGAATCGCATCCAGTGGCTCATCGGGCATCTTAAAGCTCTTGGGGGCAGGCAACTCTTGGACCGACATTAGTCTTTTGTTTCCTTTTACCGTCTTTTTCTTCCTGGTGAAAAGTGTTATCTCCGACTGAGTGGACTTCTGACACTTCCTCTCAGCTTCATCCGTTCTTATTTCTACTTCTTCTGCTGTCTCCGCAGTATTCTCTTCCCCTTGCTTCATTCTCTTCTTCCTCACCTCGTCCATCACCGTCAGCCTTTTCCGCTTCTTCTGAGTATTCCTTTTCTGTTCTTCTACTTTTCTGTCCTTTTCTTTCTTCACAAGTTGCTCCTGCTTAATTTTGCTCTCCAATCGTTTATTAACCCTCACATTTTCTCCCATCACCTTTCCCTTACTTGCACTCTGTTTATCCCTAACCTCTCCTGCCTTCTTCCCACAAGGTGTTTTGCATTTCTTATTCTCTCCTCCATCCTCTTTCACCTCTTCCCCCTTCCTGTTTTGCAGCTCTTCCTCTTGCCGACTTGACTTGAACTTCTTCCGAACCCTGTTGATGTCTTTATAGTCCCAGCTGATGCCATAGCGGAGCCTCTGTATCATGAACCACACCTTCACCTGGTCAGGGTGCAGGGAGCAGCGCTGTGCCAGTGCAGCTGTCTGTTTCTGCGTTATGTATGGAAACCGGTCGAAGGCCTTGTCCAGGTCTGCTGCAGCATCCAGCTGTAGGTCGATGTGGTTCGAGTGCACCCATATAAGCATCTGATTGCCAGAGACCAGGGGGAGACACACTGCACTGCTCTGGTTCAGATTGAAAGCCGTCGGGGCTTTTCTGTTCTTTTCTGGTAAAGTCTCTCCAGGAGTGTTGGGTGTCTTTTGTCGGAGCTGGGGAACCGCATCGACTTTCTGCCTCATCTTTCTCATCTGTGGGAACGGCTCCTGCAAAGAGCAGACAAACAGAAAGGGTTGATACCAAAAGAAAATGTTTATATATTAATAAAATACAATACAAAATCGGAAAGGTAATCAACTGAACGCACTTTTATCTTTTTCTTAGTAGTTATGACTGGCATCGCTCTTTAATTTGAATTCAGACATTTTGTACATATTGGTATAGTGTTTTATCACATTTGTATTGTCATTTTCGATTCTTCATGTATGTTTCTTTATTTTCAATTTCAATTTATCTTACTATTTTTATGGACGTGGAATCAGTGGAAGAAGAAAGTGACATAAAAGGTAAATTAATAGAAATATACGAGTGAAGCGCAAGTTACGTTACCTTAGTTCAACTTCACGGTTGTGTTAAATGCTATTACACATAGAAGGAGGGCTAACCACCTGAAATATAAATGACCTTATGTTAATGTCATGTTTACACAATCATTGACCAAATAACACCAAAGGAATAACCGTAATACTGGCTTTGAATTAGCCTGTTTTGGGGAAATAGTAGTATATACATAGATATATAGAGAGTTAAGCGTGAATTTAGCTCCTAGTTAACTTTAGCTCCTAGCTAACTTTAGCTAGCGAGCTAAAGTTAGCTAGGAGCTAAATACCACGCGCTTAACTCTCACGTTACGTCATTTCTTTCTATTAACGTTCGTCTAACATAAATAACCGAGTCTCTGGTGACATGTAGTAACGTTATAAACATTAATTATAACCATTGTTAGACTGGTTAGCGGCTAAGTTAACGTTAGCTTACGTTAGTTAAAACGTCAGTTCACTAGCCGTGTTCCTGCGCACATTCATAGGACAGGGTGGCTTGCTAATATGCTAACTGTTATAATAAAGTAAACTTATCTACTTTTTCTTTACTTTCAAATATTCATATTCATGTTTTCAAGAAGACTTGACCACTAACTCCACTTAGTGAATGGTGTGGAGAGCTAACTTTTGAGAGGTTACCTGTATGAGAGGAGTTTTATGTTGATCTGGTCCATTAAAAACCGCCCAGTGAATCCAGACACATTTAAGATGAAGTCTATTATTCCAGGGTTTATCTATTAAATGGGATGGGATGTTTAAAATAATGCAAGATGATGAAAATATAGATTATTAAAAAAAAATATCCCCTCAGTTGCCACTTTATAAAATACACCAAAAGCCCTGCAATAAATCCCACCTTCAGCAAGGTGATATTCATTTTTTGTTGAAAATGTTTTTATAGAGAGATGTTAATCCAACTTTATGGTCATTTTGGAGGCTGTAGTTACCATCTGTGGTCTACCTGAATGATATGAATTCATACAATTCAACAGCTCCACAAACTCAACCTCTAAAATGACAATAAAGTTCACCTCTCCATAACCGTTTCCACAAAAGCCGAGCACCATCACTTTTATGAAGGTCCATCCTTTGTTACAAGTTCTGATCACATCTGGATTTGGCACCTTTTTGAACTTGCACTTGATGTCCTTTATCGATTTTCCAAATGATGGTTTTTATGATTTACTGTATGTATGGCTGTTGATGTTCTTCTGATGTTCTTTTATATGCTCTTCCTGCAAAGCAAATTCCTCTAGGGACTATAAAGATGTCATTCATTTATTTGTTCAAATTAGTGTCACTGCATTAGTTTTAGTTGGGTGTGCCTGGCAACTGGTTGTAGATTCAACCTGTAGTAGATTATTAATCTTTTTTGACTGATAAAATAAGAAAAAGTAAGCCTTCTTATGAGCAAAAGGGCAAACAAGTGACACTCTCTTGCAGCTATAAAAGAGTAATTTACGTGTACACTGTCGACAGTTTCTTCCCCAGGACATGATAGAGCTCAAGCAATTGCACCAGACTCTGAGGGACCAGCAAGCAAATTCAAGGCCATTTCACAATACTTCATACAGAGCTATTTTGTCTGTTAACAAGGACTGTTATTCAACAGAAAATCAAGAGAAATTCATTCCAAGATCTTCCTGCTTCTGAAAACATGTCTGACAATCTACCAAAGGACCCACAAATTATTCTCTGCGACATGTGCACAGAGGAGGACAGGAAACCGGCACGGAAGACCTGCATGAAATGTGAGATCTCCATGTGTGTCCAGCACCTCCAGGGCCACCTGACTACTCCCGTGTTACTACAAACTCATCCTCTAACTGAACCTATGGCCTCCGGGGATGTAGGCATAGGTGGCGCAACTAAATGCCCTCAACATGGCAAACTCCTGGAGTACTACTGCTTGGATGACATGGCCTGTGTGTGTGTTTCTTGTGCCATTGAAGACCAGCACCGCCTTCACAATATGAAGACGTTCTCCACGGCTCTCAAGTGCATCAGGATGTGGAGAAGGCCAAGACCGTGGATCTGAGAAAAGGGTTGGAGCCTGGCAGTGACCGGGACAAACTGGTTCAGGAGATAAGACAGAATGTCTCTTTTGGGAATCCCTGTTGACTCTGGTTGACCCAGAGAACCACCAGGAGATCATTGCTACTGGTTCAGACCTGATCTTTGACCCACAGATTTTGGGCCCAGGCATGTCACTGTCCAAAGACAAAAAGAAGGTTTTCTACAGTAGTTGGCTGGGGAAAAGCTCTACCCACATGTTTCCCATTAAGGGGACACAGTCTGTTCCTAACTTTCACGGATGGGTGACCAGCCTTTCGAAACACTGTGACTGGACCATTGGTTTATGTGACGAAAATTATGCAAAGGAGTTGAGAGATGGAGACGTCTATGGACTGTGCTGCAAAGGTAACCAGCTCAGCTTGCTCACAACAGAGTATAATGAGGTTATTGATGGACCTGGCCGTTTAAACATACCTAGAAGGGTCAGAGTTGAGAATGTACGAATGGCTTCCATTCAGGCAATCAACCCTCCAGGTAACGATATGGCAAAACGGTTGTCCCGACCGCAAAGAGTGGAAGTGGTATGGAGCTTTCGTAACTTATTGTTCTTCAGCATCAACCAGCACCAGAGAAGAAAAATACTCACATTAAAGATCAGCCCCTCCGGCCGGTGCCTAACCCCTTTTGTTTGCTTTGAAGTGGAAGAATCACAAAAGAGCTTAAATCATTCAAGCCCAAGCAGACATGGTGGAGATTTATTTTCACCTCAACAACAACGCCAAAAGCAATGGAAATGCTCATGTGGGATGGTTTACAATGAGACCAGCGATGCATACAGTTATGGAAGGTGCGTTTACCATAAGTCTTCTCAAGCCACCTGTTCTTGTGGAGAAGTCATTGGACACCCATGTTGTTGTCTATATATAAATGTTAATAAAATATACATCAAGACTGAATGTGATGAATAACCGAAGCAAGCACGCCACTTCTGGGGATCCCTGTTGACCCAGAGAACCAGCAGGAGCTCAATGACAACCTGAAGTGTTTTGGAACTTTTCCTCCTTCTTCAGCTAAATCAGACAGCACCGGAGGAAAGAAATAATCCCGATTAAGATGAGCCTCAACAACTGGGACCTGGCACCCTTTGTTCGACTATCAAAGAAAACTCTCTGTCTCCATCTACTGGTGTTGAACGCGTCATTGCTTTCACGTTGTCCAGTTATTTTACAGTGCATGGATTCAATCAGAATAGCGTCAAGGAATGTATGTCTTTTGTATTGTACTTACATTGTGAATGATCCAAGCAATAATAAAAGCCACTAAGATTTTAAAGGTGTGGAATGTTTTTTATTGTATGGTTAAAACAAGTGAAATGTTGCCATGTTCATGACACTACACAGATGTTAAGAGCAGCTTGAAGTGGAGTAACTACGGACACTTTGTGACGTGAAACCGCAGTGTCCATAACATCGATCCTAATGTTGGATAACACCTCTGCTATGAATTCAGCACTTCATTGCTATGTACTGTATGATCCCTAGTACTGTACGCTTTCATTCAGCATATGGTCCACATATAAACTCTCCCAAAATCTAATTCAACTACTATAAAATAAAATGTAAAAAAAGTAACCTTTGTATGACATTGTTGTTTCAAAACATGCACTGTATATGAAACAGCAACGGAAACTAAAAATTTGACTCCTAAATTACAAAAATGAAAGTGCAAAACTTAAAAGAGTGATGGTTTCTAAAAACTGTTCAATCTCCTACTTAGCCCCAGTGGCTGCATAAATATTTAGTACTTTTTAAAAATAATTTATGGCATTGTTTGCTGTAATTCAATATGTGTGTGTGAGTGTGTGTGTAACAAAGGCTTACAGTGTGATCTCGGTGCGGGGAATACGGAGAAGTTATGGATATCTGTTAATAGGCAGATTTGCATAAAAAGAACAACTAAGGACCTTGCATTGGAATGATGAGACAGCAGACATGTGAAGAGCTGGAGACTTACTGCTCTTGCTTTGTAGCTTGTATGAAAAAAGTAACATTCAGACTCTAAAGCGACTAAGAGTCTGTGTGAGGAAAATTATTTCTGATACTGTGAATGAAGTCAAAACCCAATATACTGAAATTGCATTGGACCTTAGCTTACTTTATAAAAAAAAATAATAATAATAAGGACAGTATTTAAGTATTAATATTCATGTCTGTTCACTTCGGTTTACACATGGTAGGACAGGCAGTGTTGCAGACTTTTACTTCGATCTGAAGTCGCATCGAGATGGACATTCAGCCGTCGTTGCCGAAGACGGTGTTGAGCTGCTGGGTGACCCTGATGAAGGTGGTCCTGCGGCTCAGCTCCTTCAGTTTCCCTGCCCCAACATAGGTGCAGGTGGAGCGGACCCCGCCCAGGACGTCTCGTATTGTCACATCTACCGGACCTTTGTAAAGAACTTCGACTGTCTTCCCCTCTGACGCCCTGGAGAAGAAAAGCACACTGGGGTTATCCTCAGAGGAGACAGTGTTAACACGGTATACTACGTACACCCTAACGCAAAAGAGAGACCGACATCCCTTACACACCAAAGTAACCTCTGACTCTGACCTGTACTCAGCCACGCCTCCTGCATGTTTCTTCATCGCCGTGTCGGAGCTCATTCCATAGAACAGCTTGTATTTCTTGCCACTTTTCTCAATAACCTCTCCCCCGCTTTCTGAGTGGCCGGCAAGCATACCGCCCAGCATCACAAAGTCCGCTCCAGCACCAAAAGCCTTTGAGACATCTCCTGGGCAAGTACATCCCCCATCCTGTGTGAAACAGAAGAGAAGACAACCCGAAACACAATGTTATCGGTGTGGCTGTACGGTTATCATGGCTGCATGTACAACAAAAGATAAGGCTGCACATTCTCAGGGCGGAATACACGTCTAACAAACCCCATCGACCGTGGGAAGAGAAGAGGTGAATGATCAATCATTTCTGTCATAAGTCTCAGTGTAAAGAACGAGTTCTTTCTTGAGTTCAATGAGAAGATCGATACCACTCTTGACTACTTGAACGGGTCAGTGTGAACCTCAAACCATAAGGCAGTGAGCTTAGGATAAAGCATTAAGACTGGAAACAAGGCTACATTTTGTCGACTTCGGACAGAGCCAGGCATTCTGTTTCCAGCATCTATGCTAAGACAAGCTAACCGTCTGTCGCTTCATAGTTAGCACAGTGGTATCAATCTTCTCATCTAATGTCGCATTTCCACTGCAAGGTCAAGCATGACTACCTATAAAATCCACTTGTCCTTTTTTTGGTTTTCAATTCGCTAAATTTGTGGATAGCACCTGGCACACTCAGTCGAGGTTCCAAGCGAGCTGAGCCGATACTAGACAAGTGGAGTTAAAACGCTGCAGACGACTGATTGGTCAGAGAGAATCGTCATCAGCGTGGTTTTTAAAAAAGGCACCCTACGCAATACAGTTGACACTACAAGAACTGTGCAGAAATGATGATTAAATAATAGACTGTGTATAATCTTCATTTACAGTCTATGAATTAAATCCCTCACAGAGATGATGTGGCCGCCCAAGCCATGTGCTGCATCTGCACACTCGATCACAGCGCTGAGCTGAGGGTACCCCACCCCCGTCTTCTTGCGGGTGGTGCACACAGAGCCTGTAGAGGAAGACACAGGGGCAAGAAATGACTCGCAATGATTCGCAAACAGGGGACAGAATTTGCAGGCGTTTTTTTGTGGTTTGAGTCTGTATAGGCCAAATGAATAGGGGTTGCAACATAGCAAATATCCAAATATGCGAAAGTTAATTTAATATAATATAAACAACATGTAGACGTAGAAATGTTATGCTGTGATCACCTGGTCCGATGCCTACTTTGATGATGTCAGCGCCAGCCAGGATCAGCTCCTCTACCATCTCTCCTGTCACCACATTTCCTGCCTGAGCACAATAAAAATAATAACAAAAAATGTTTCACTCAATACTTATCAAAGAAACGTTGACCTGTGAACATCCATTCCATGTCCACATACTGCAGTTCAAAGGCACACGTCTACTGACCATTATAGTGTGAGAGGGGAACTTATCCCTGACGTCTTTGACAAAGTGAACAAAGTGTTCGGAGTAGCCGTTAGCGACATCTACACAGATATAGTGCAGCTGTGGAACCGCTGCCAAGATGGCTGAAATCCTGTCAAAGTCACCTTCCCCGGTCCCTGTGCTGACTGCCACACTCTGAGAGACAAACAGAGAGGAGAAAGACTTGTAAATGCCGCCATTAATTAACATCCTGAACGGGTTACATGATAGTTACATAAACACTTTGAGTACCTTCAGGCATTCGGGATTCTTTTTTGCAAATTCCGACCAGTCATCCACGGAGTAATGTTTGTGAATCGTGGTGAAGAGAGTGAACTGGTGGAAGATAAAAAGAAAAACAGCGCAATTGAGATTTTTATGCAAACATGATGCAATAGAAAAAAGTGGGTTGTTTTTTTTAAATCTTTGAGGTGCCTCTTATCATTCGTGACCTAAAAGGCGAAGAGGAGGCCTAAACCGCTACATATTTTTTCCTTTTTTTTAATGTTGGGGGCAATTATTGCTCTTCGTGCGTGGTCTTTAGGAGCATTCTGAGATTTCTTGGGGCATTTTTGCCATTTGCTATGTACTGTATGAGCTCTAGTACTGTACATTCAGCATGTACTGGTCTACTGTACATATAGTTTTGTTTGGACTACGTCACCTTTCCTTCCGACAAGACGATTACCTTGCTCCAACTGCATTTGTGCAATATAAAATAATAAATAACCCTATGTGCTGTATGAGGCTATTTGTGTAATAACCAGGGATGTATACGCATCCTGTGTAACGCATAACCCACCTGGTGCAAAGCCAGGGCCATCTCAAAGGTCCCCACGGTGTCCATGTTAGCAGCGATGATGGGGATCCCTCTGTAGCTGCCCTTGGAGTTCCTGAAAGTGTAGCTCCTCATTAGGTCTACCTAGGAAAGGCAAGAACAATGAGGCATTAATGTACTTCATACTTTTATAGATTTGCTCAACTAATTAGGAGGTTAGTGGCTAAAGGGACTGAGGGCTAATACTTTTCACAGGATCACTAAAGGGTTATATAATGGACTCATCTGTATTCACGTGGGTGTAATAATCCACAGCTGTACACCTACCTCGCTCCTTGATTTGAGTGTGCTCCGCTTTGGACGGAGGAGCACATCCTTAAAGTCCAGCTTGATGTCATTCTCAATGCGAGGCATTTTGGAAACAGGATGTGCAGATTGTAGAACCCAAAAAAAATGTGAAATGAAGGATCCAAGGATGTGAATCTGTGTAAGAGAGGGAGGACAAAGTTCAAAGTTTTTTTTACACCCCTCTTCTTCTTCTTCATGCTCATTAAATGCCATAAACTAGCTACATCGGGAAAAAGTATGGGTCTGGAAGTAACACATTAAAAAGGAAAACATTCTTCTCGCATTCAAAAAGCAAAGTCAAAATTAGCCAGAAGTGTAATTACCACTTGGTGGAGATGTAATAAGGATATATTAAGCCTGTAAGAAGTTTCACAATGCTTAAAAACCGCTGAACCGCACCAAAGATCAGAGCAGCTTATTTAGCCCCAGTGTCAAAATGTAAGGTTAGCAATGCTACATCGCTTATAAGTTTAAAAATGTAATCCACTTAATTAGCATGACAAACCGTTTACGTAATTTAAGTCAATGTCTGTGTTGTCTTTTAGATTTTGCAAAACAATGTATTTACCTTTAGGAAAGTATAGTTGATTTCTCCGTACCGCTGTTTTCTTTTTCCACTGTGTGCGCGGGAGGCTTTACGGGTCGGACACCAACTGACAGCCACCATGTAGTTTTTAAGTGGATTTAACTAGTAGGCGGTGCGGAGGTAAAAAACTACAATGCAAGACTCGCTTTACGTCACGTTGCGCTGATGTCGTAAGGGTTGTTTTAGGCATTCGGGAAACAAATTTCGGTTTGCTTTTGCTGGGGCTATACTCACGCTAATGTTAGATATTTTTTTGGGGCAAATGATGTGCCCTTTTGCCGGCAAATAAAGCAAATGCGATGTCCGAAATCATGTTGAAGCGGAACCGTCGACGCTCAAACAAGGAGGCGGTGCGGTTCACTGAAGAACACAGGAAACACCCGTTGAAATTTTGGAAGGGAAGAATGAATGTCGAGTTTCCTCACAAAAATACCGTATTATCATTGTCGTCTATCAAATCATAGATTCAGTTAAGATATATTCATATTACTGATCCGGCTCCAGTTTATTTGATAAAAACAAGTGAACAAAGATGCTGATTAAAGTAAAGGTAAGGCAAAGCCAGTATAGCGATTAGCCCGGTTTAACAGCTAGCTAAACATGTGAACTGTTGTTGTTGCTGCTTTGTGTCCAGCCTCATAATTTGCTCCACAATAACCTTTTTTTTTTAACTCATTTTTATCTCAGACACTCACGGGAAAAGAAATAGAGATTGACATAGAGCCCACAGATAAGGTATAACGTGATAGTTTACTTCCTCGCATGTGATGATTACCCGTTAATTGCTGTGTGTTAAAGCATGTTTTACATTCATTTCCATCCAGGTGGAGCGGATTAAAGAAAGGGTGGAGGAGAAAGAAGGGATCCCTCCGCAGCAGCAGAGGCTGATCTACAGTGGGAAACAGATGTAAGATTAAGATCCGCTTTCTCTCTTAGGTCTGTTCCATGGACCTCTATTGTTGTCCAAAAACTGTAAAAAAATGTGCCACATTTTTGCACTGGATAACATATTCACTGTAGTTAAGAGTCCCACATACACTACGAAAGAGTATTGGGACCAAGCATAAGGTGGTGTAGGGGGGGTGAGATGAGTAAGATATTTATTTATTTTGCATTTTGAGAATAAAGTCAAACTGTAGAGAAAAAGTCTAACTTTCAGTATGTGTTAATATTAACGCTAGTAGTTTGATTGTATTGAATCTTTGACTTGTTTCTTTCTATTCTCAAAAGTTTAATCTTGAAATGTCAAGTTTATTCTCAACATTTCGACTTGGTTCTTGAAATGGTATTTTAACTTTTATCTTAACAGTGCCATAATGCTCTTCTGTAGTACACCGTCCTAGTGCACCAAATTCATATTAATCTGCAGCTGAAAGTAGACCCAAACAAATGCAAATACAAACTACAGCATCAAGACTTTACTTAAAATTGAACTACATATTCAGGAACTGTTTTTTAAATATTTATGTATTTAGCAGGACGTTTTTTAATAGGGCGATTTCTGTTGTTTGACGTCTTCTACCCTGCATCCCCTTTGTCTTTATTCCCAGGAACGATGAGAAAACAGCGGCAGACTATAAAATCCAGGGAGGCTCTGTTCTCCATCTGGTACTTGCTCTGCGAGGAGGACAGCTGCTGCTCCGCTTTCCCAGAAGCCTATACTCCAAGCCCGCGTTGTAGTTGTCACTTGGAAACGTGCCCTAGCTTTTTGCGATGCCTACACTGAGCGGATACACCGAAGACGCGCAGCCATGTGTTGCGGAGTCACCTGGCGGCATTGTAGGCAACACAGAGCCATTGGAAGGAAGATTTAGATCAGTTTCTACTCGTGGCTGCCACATCCCTACAGCCAAAAATGTGTTGGCTGCAAACACTTCCCCCCACTGTAACTGTTAAACTGCCCTGGCAGAAAAGGCAAAGTTACTTTCAGAATTAAACAAAGCTTTGGCTAAAGATTTACAACCCAGAGCTAATTTAACTTCTACAGAAAACTGTACTGCTCAGTGTTCGAGTCAGTCTCTGTCTGCATGGAAGCATCCATCTTTGTACCATAAAACAGAGATAACCGTATCTTAAAGATGTTCCAGGGAAATAAAACCCATCCCTGGTTTAGTCTTTACCAGAGTGTGACGCAAACTAAGGTTTACTTTTTCTGCTTCATCCATGTTTCATTAATTTCTATACAAATTGCCCCAACTCACTTCTTTATAATTATTTGAGGCTACTGGGAGTATGAACATATATAAAGTATTTTTTCTTGTGAAGGACTCGTGTAGCTTACCGTACTTAGATTAGTGAAAGATGGACAACAGCGTTGGTAAAGGAATAGTTTGACATTTTGGGAAATCTATATATTGACTTTCTGGCTGAATGTTAGATGATCTAACTCACCAGCAGAAAGCAAATTAAGAGCATTCCCCTAAATGTTAAACTATTCCTATGAGGGAAAACGAGAAGTCTGTCTTTTTGTCAGGAAATTCTAAATCATGTGTCACAAAGTCCATTTTCAGTGGGATAATGTTTTAGATAATTTCATATGAATTAAAATTTGTTCAGAGCAATTTGTGTTATAGTGCCAATTTGCACATTTTACCCTTGCAAACAGACGAGGTACGTGCCAACTATGGTCTTGCCCGACAATGGCCTCCGTTTACGTGGATATTGTTAGTTTCGTTTGTGTGTTCAGAGAAGCAACGTTTTGTTTTGGAATTGCCGTGTCAGCACCATATGGCCCCACTCAGTGTGTACAGAATCGTGTGACATGGACCTATGCTGTGGATTAGTTTGTCAGTAAAATAAACTTACGGTTAAGCAGAAAATGCCTCACCTTGCCATTCTGTGTTGTTTATCAAGTCATTTCAAATGTTCAAAACAGCTGTACGAAGGAGACGCGTAAAGTCTTATATTTTTTTATTCCTGTCACACACTCGCCACCCATAGGTACATTTACATTTTTAACAGAAAAATAGACGTGGAGACATGGCTCTCAGGATGGTAGACTGCAAACGGCAACTTAAATTAGAGAGTGTATGCAAAATTATTTAGAAATAACATTCTTATCCATGATGTATGATGAGAAGAATTGCTTCAAATATCAGTATACATGACTGGTTACAACATAGAAAACTTCATATTTCCACCATATTGAAGGCCTGTTTTGGTCTGAATTACAGCAAAAAGTTAAAGTTGCAGCTTATAAGGGAACCTGGAGCAGCAGGACATAAAGACGAGTCAAAACAAAATCAGAAAATACATTTTAAGCAGTAAACAAGCAGGTGAAGCTCTGAGTCTGCACAGATTACATTGCCGTGACACATTAAGTTGCAGCATTTGATATCTGAGGAAACATTTTCACGTTCATGTACAGAAAGAGTAGCTGAAAAATGTGAAATTCAAGTTTATGTTGTATGTTAAAAATTGAGAAGAATGTATTAATGAATTTAAATGAATAGAATCTAAGCACATTCTTAGAAATGATCAAACAATGTAATACAGATAAAGACAGGGAGCTTTTATTTATATATACATATATATATATATATATGTATATATAAATGATGCCCTAAATTACAAATTCAAATCTTAGTCAGTGGTTTTAATTTACTCAGAGACAATATAATGTCATGTTATGAAATCTGTGTATATTGTAAATACACAATAACCATACAGGCACAAAACTCAATCATTGTACTGGTAAAGACATCCAAAACACTCTGTTCTCCTTACAGTTCAACAAAAGAAACTTACACAATACTGGCCCAAATATAAAGATACTTTCTTGATACATCCTCTCTGAGATTTGTTTTGGGGGGATTGCTTGTAAGATTGAGACTCCTGAGGAAATAAATATCTAAAAGCACCAGTACAAACATTTAGCACTAACAGACTTTTATTTTTCTTTGTTAGATCTGTTGAGTTTTCATGGTCCGGAGGTTTTTGGCAGTGTATGTAAGCAGAAGGCAGTGGGGATGCCCTGAGACACTAATAGATTACAGAAAAACTGAAAACACAGGAGTACATAGTGTGTGTTTATGTGTGTTGTTACTATAATATACAGCGTAAGTATAGATACATAACTAATACCAGACAACACTCAATCAGGGGTGCATGTTTAGTTTTAGCTGGTGCTGCCTATACTAATATTGCACTAAATTACTTTCTAGTGAATTATATGAATCAAAAAATAGTTTGTTTTATGTAAAGCTCTAATTTCTACACCCTAAATGAAGAACAAAAAAAATTATTTAAACATAGATAGATGGCAAAAATACTTCTTGCTTAAAACACGTAAGACAATCAATGCCTCTTAAAAACAGCTTTTCACGCAGGCATTCACATGTGTCGGTGTAGGGATTTTCACATTAACACTGCAAATGTGGCGGTGAACACTGTCATGTCTTGCCTATTTATTCTCTGTAGTTTACTATGTCCATGCTGGACTCGCAGTTTTAACGGGTTAATTATCAGTGTAGTGTCCATACAAGAATCCTCTTTTTTTTTTTGTTTACTTCCATAAAATTGAAAAACTACCTCGAAGTATGAGGATTAACCATCTCTCCACACACCATTAACCGTTATAAAGTACAGATCACGCATCAGCTTTCACACCTCCACAAGAGTAAAAAAAAAAAAAAAAAAAAAATAGGCCCAAATGTATATGATGTTGAATATAAAAAAAAAAGAATATCAACAAAATAAACATATTAAAACTAAAATAACAACAAAGTCAGATTATATAAACAATTATCACAATTACAAAAAAAAAAAAAAAAAGAGAGTGAAGCATTTTGGAATCACAGCCACTTTTAAAAACAAAACGCTGTACTTAGTGTACTTCACGACATGAAATGACTTGATCTAAATCTGATTTTCTGCTATGACAATCAAAATACAGCTTTGGTGTGGTGAATGGATGACAAAGGGAAAAAAAAACAAAAACACAAAAAAAGGTGTTTGCGTAGCCATCCCTGTAGAGTCTTTTAGATAAAAAAAAAACAAACTTAAAAAAAAGAAATGATGCTCTTACAGTAGGAGTGTGCAGGGAGTGTGTGGGTGAAGAGAAGCGGGAGGATGATGACGATGAAACGTAGGAAATGTGTCTGTTCAAGCATGTCTTGAGGAGTTGGAAGCTGCTAACCTTTCTTTCTTGCACTTTTGAAGAACCGCAGACAGAAAAGTTTGAGGTCATATGACTCTAAAAACCACATGTTATATTTGGCACAGAAATGATTGATTGACACAAAATCAAATACAAGTGTTAAAGACAAAGTGTTGATCAGTAAATCCACTACAAACTGTGGTGTGTGTTTGCGCGTGTGCTTGTGGGCACCCGCGCACTGCATATGTCTGTTTATTTCGGGGCAGGTGGGAGATAAAGATTCTAGCAGTCCGCTGACTTGTGGTTGTCTCCGTCATCCTTGGACAGAGGAGACCTGGCTTCCTTCATTTCCTCTCCTTCCTCTCCGCTCCCAGCGCTATTACCTATGGCCGGATAAACAACTAGGCAGAACTTCTGGCACAAGTACGTCATCTTATCTGTAAAAAGAGAGTGACAAAGAGTTTTGGGACAGGGTTCGCAAACGGGCTTTTAAATGACATATGACACAATATGCATGTAATGTACCAAGAAAACTTTTCACTTGTATTTATAGCATTTTTCCCAGGACCAAGGATAAAAATGAAATCCAATTTTTTGTATGTGTTAAAAGAATACTTTGGCATTTTTTGGAAATACCCGTTCATTTTCTTGCCAATTCAGTATTGAGGGAGAGCCAGGAGGCGATTAGCTAAGCTTAGCATAAAGACTGGAAGCAGGAGAAACAGCTACTTTTGCTAGTTAAAAAATATGCTAACCAACAAGAATAGCTACACCGTGTATCTCCCTCTAAAACCACAATTTGTACATTTCTGTTGTGTTAATAAATGAGCTTTAGAGGTCGGAGCCGTTGGACAGAGTCATGCTAGCTGTTTCCCTCTGCTTCCAGTCTTTATGCTAAGCTAAGCTAATGGCCTCCTGGCTCTCGCTCCATACTGAATGTACAGACATGTGAGTGCTATTAATCTTTTCATCTAACTCTTGGCAAGAAAGCAAATTTCCCAAACTGGTGACCTATAATGAATTTGTGGTTCTAATAATGAGAAAATAATGATACAGCCCGTGATAAGCTAATTTACCAACGAAGGCGTCGAAGCACTGTGGCTTATTGTCCCAGTAGACTCCCAGGAAATAGACGGGGACGCCAGTCAGCATGATGGCCAGGCCGATGCCACACACAATGGGCTCAGAGTATAGAGAGAAGATGAGCAAGAAGGCCCAGAAGATGAGGTAAATGACCGGCCAGATCAGGTTGATCTGGAAGAGGAACAAAGAAATAAGTTGTTACTCAAATGTAGAGACGATCATTTGTCGGTGTGCGTAATATTTCTACATTCTGCATCTGGGATTTTGTATCTATTGTGATTCGTTGTGCTTTTTAAGGCTGTTTGTACGAGACAAACAAAGCTAAAATGGGGCAAAACCACCACATAAACACACCTTGATTGGTCGGTGCATGTCGGGCTGTTTAATACGCAGGACAATCTGCCCGGCGACAGTGACTCCATAGAAGAGGTAGTTGATGAAGCCCACATAGTTGATTAGGGTATACATGTCGCTGGTGCACAGCATAAGCAGGGTGGACAGGCACTGAGGGAGAAGACGGAGACGCGTGTCATGAACAGGAAGTCTGATAGTTCGTCTGCAGCTTCAGTGTTTACCTGAGCGTCTTGAGACTTGCAAAGTATATGATAATATGAAAAAGACGTGTGACGGTGAGGGCGGTACTCACAGTGAAGAGCAAAGCAGGGATGGGAGTGCACCGTTTCACATGAATCATGGCCAGCAGACTGGGGAGGTGGCCCTCTCTGGCTCCAGCAAAGAACAATCTGTGAGGGACAGAGACGCAAAGGAAAGAAATAATTCACTTAATTCACAGACACTATTTAAGCCTACAGTACATCCACGTGTTACATGAGGGAAATGAAAGACTGGGAAGTGTTATGGAGAGGTTTAAGATGAGGAAGAAATGTTAAAATGTAGAGCCCATGTCTTGTTAATCATCTTAAAACTCTTGTTGTAGAGGCAGCTGGTGCATTGCTCACACTTAGTCCATCCCATATTTTGGGAATTGTTATGGAGCCAACTAACCGTGAAGAGGTGAAGAGGGAACCGTTGACTCCCCCGAAGGTGGAGAGAGCCACAGAGATGGGCATGATCCACGACATGACTCCCAGCAGCTTTTCACCAAACGTCTGGGATGGAGGAGCAGGAGGATGAAGGTTAGACGTTGGATGAAAGTAAAGCAGACACATAAGAGTGATGGTTAGATGCTGATTTCATCACTGTAATGCAATGAATGAGGTACAAAAGGTATCTACTAACATGTTTAGCTCACTAGAGGGCATCATTCTACTACCGAGGTGGGTTTGAAAGAAGTCACAGGATCACATGTGCATGCTTCATGCTCCAAGATACTTACCACGGCAACAGCGTTTGAGGCGAGTAGCTCTGCGGGGCTCATGGCCGTGACGTAGGCAATGTTGGCAAAGACGTAAACGAAGGTCACGAGGGGGATTGAGATGTAGATGGCGCGAGGAAGGTTCCTGGAGACGAGAGAAACTGCAATGTTTAGTAGACAGAATGGGGGGAAAAAAAGCTAAAGAGAAGGAGGTACAGGGGGGGGGGATTTAAAGAAGGAAATTAAAAATGCTACCTTAGGGGAGGTGTATTAATGGATACCAAGGTTATTAAAAAAAAAAATGTGGGATTGTTAGAAATACAGAAAATGCAGAGGAAATGAAGAAATAAACTATTAAATTCGCCCTGAAATGTTTCAACGTCAGTGGCGCCGGGGATGGGGATGATGGTGAGAATTTGTCCCGTGCTAAGTTAAATATATTTCAAAAACCTTTAAGGAAAAGGATTAAACTGGGAAGCTTAGTTGGTATGCGACTGCTAATCACCGAAATAGCTGCGAGGAGCTTTAAAACCGGCTATATGGCAATGAGCCATTCTGTACTGTGGGAAGGTGGTTTTCTTGCCACAAAAACAAAATATTCCTAGAGATATGCTAAGCAGAATAAAGTGTCTTACACATAGGGGTCCACCAGCTCCTCTGTGACGTAGTTGAGGAAGTTCCACCCTCCATAGGCGAAGGAGCCTTGTAGGAAGGCTAAGGCTACCAAGCCCACATCATACTCCTGGAAGGGCTCAAAGGCATTGGCTGGCTCCAGCCAGTAGTACTCTCCTACAGGGGGAGAAGATAACGCAAAAGATAAGTTGCCATTTTTAGTTTGGTGAGGCAGGATTTTTATAGTATAAAAACTCCTTTGTCAATACATTCTTTTCCTGAAATCCCCTGAGGCATGTTTTCAGTGAGCATTAAGGTATTTCTTCTCTCACATACGGTCTCTCATTTATGACCCAAAGTCTCCCATCAAATCAGCCACTGAACTCTTCATTTAACTTCAAATACTCGCACAGAAATCCCCATTTTGTTGTTCCAAGGGCTTACTGTGGCCCCTGTAATAACTGGCCCTCAGCCATGTTGTGACAGCAAACCCACACGGGCGTGCTGATGTTAGCAATGTGAGTTTTAACCGAAAGGGGCCCCAGAAACTTACTGACCCCTACGACGTCCACGGGGAAGATGCCCCCAGTGACCACGGGTGCGTGACTTTTGTCCTTTCACACATAGACACCAGACAAAGGATGGACACATGCATTTAGGGAGCTTACCCTTGCAGATCTGCACGATGCCCATGATGATGATGAGGGCGAGGGCCAGCAGCTTGCCCGCGGTGAACATGTCCTGCACTCTGGTGGCCCACCTCACGCTGGAGCAGTTCACCCAGGTCAGCAGCACTAGATAAAAACACAGTAAAACACAGAGTTAGTGCTTATGTTACCCCTTAACGTCCTATTTTCCCTTTGTGTTTCCTCTTAAAGTGGCTTTAAGGTGCGTAAAATCCCCTTCTTCCATGCTATCTGACATTTTATATGCTGTACATGCATATGCAGTGAGTTTGCACCTGCAAAACCTGCAACACATGAGAAAAGGGTTTTTCTTGATGTAAAGTGAACGGATCTCAGGTAATCGAGTGAAAAAAGATTAAAAGCTGCACACTAGAATATGTGTGACGTGGTTTAACATCTTAACACAGCGACCTTTGATTCCGCATCATGGCATTGAACTTCACCCGTTATCTCTGTACTCTATCTCTTACAGTGCACCTAATGTCTTACCTGCGCTAGTTTTATTTCTTTTGAAGTGCTGCAGGTATGTGATATTCACAGACATGGTTCAGTTTTTTTTCTACCTTCTGCAACTTTTTCGTGCATTTTATAATGTGACACATAAAGACATCAGATTAATATGTTTAATATGTTGTTATGATGTTATATCAAAAGCTCTAAAGGCATAAAAAAAAAAAGGACAAAAAAAGCCCTAAAACATATTTGGAAATTCTTTTAAACTCACTAGAAATTACAAAGATAATGGATTTGACCTGTACTGCTGGGTACAACAGGGCAGTGGGTTCAGGCCAATAGGGTGCCATTAAATAATAGGCCTGTTTGACTCTTAGGGATTAAGTTGATCACATTAAATAAGTCTGAGCTGAGCTGCCACTGCAGGAAACAAAGGCAGATGCATGAACAGATGGGTCTGCACTGACACACTCGATGTGAGTATTGTTTTGTAAGTGCACAGAGCGGGGTTTGATTGTATTTAGGTGGGTTGTGGTTGGTGAGTGAGAGTTTTAAAGGGGGCGGAGGAGGGAAAGTTGTGAGTTAAACTTCCTACTACAAATACTACTTATACAAATGACTACAGCAGACAGAACAGAAGTTGTAACGAGGATGCAGAGCATGCAGCTGGTACTTCCCCCCACAAGAAACAGGAAATGACAAACTCTTAACTGCTTATGGCTTGACTTGTGTACTGTAGCCAATACACTCAATGAACTCAAATATAATAGATCCAACCCTGAAAACACTTTTTAAGAACTACGTGTCCCCTCTTACTCCTATTTGCTGATTGACAGGCCTGCGAGTGATCACGCGATGACACATTCTGCGAACCACGGAGCCGAGGGGCCGCTCAGCTGTCCGTAAGCTGAGTATACAAAATCTGTGTGTGGAAACTTGCTGAGTTAACTACGAGCTTGATGCAAAACATGACAGAGTTATGACCTTGCACTCTGCCATCTGTAGGGAAGAAACGGACCCCGGGCAGAATCCGTGTTTTTGAAATGGTACACCTTTAAAAACCTTTGCAGATTGAAGCGGCTGCCAGCGACTGGCGGGACCTGGTTTACTCACAGAATCTAAACTGGATTTGTCTGGTAAATATGTAAGGTTATCTCTTGAAACACTATTACATAATATTCTGCAAGGGGCTGGATTAAGGAGATCACAGAAACTCCTAAACACAGAGGCAGATCAACACATGCATGCTGCGCCCATAAAAAAAAAAAAAAGACTTGAGTCAGAACAAAACACGTTTAGCTTCAGGTGTTCATGGAAGTGGGACAAAGAAAGACAGGTTAATGTAGGTCAATCGGTCTAACCCAAACAAACAAATCCCTCGGAGGCTTCAAATTTGCTATTATATTTGCCAAAGAGGTTTGTCTGTTGGCTAGAATATCTCAAACGCACGCCAACAGATTTCAATAAAATTAAATGTGTAAAAAGAACAGGTTCTGTTGATGTAGACTGCCCACAAACAGTAGACCTTGAGCTTCATCACCTAAACCGATTATCTGCCATTTTTGTATTTTTTTTTTGCAATTTTCTTCCTGTAAATTTCATCTTAACCTCATTGCAGGAAGCATAGTGTTGGCAACCACATTCGGAGGACACATGAAATACGTTGCAATGTTTTAGAGCTATCCTGCCGAATGACCGACACGACTTCTTTGGCAGAGATCGTTAAGCAGTGGATCTCTTGGTTTACTGAGTACAGCTGTGTGTGTTATTGAGCGTGCCCTCGGAAAGTGAGATTTCCACTTTGTCGAGCCAAGCGGGGCAGCCGACTGAGCCCATCTGCCAGTGAACAGCGTGTCACAGGACGGCCTTTCCAACTGGAGGAAAATAAACCCTCTCGGAGATCAGTTTAAGGGAGAGGACACACTGTTTTCTACTGACGCACTCTGACCCTGACCGCCTACTTTTGGAGAGACACACTACAACCTGTTGCCATTTTTAACTCAGTGATGTTTTGTGGAAGAAATTTACAAAAAAGCAAAACGTAGGACAAAGCCGCTTTCCTTCACCGACAAGCATTTAGTAGCGACCACTAAATGACTGTTTGCACTCATTGTTTCATCAGAGGATTTTTATCTCACAGGTGCAATTAATGGTTATTAACAGAGAACTTGTTCTGCAATCCTCCACGAGGTTCACAGTAACACACACACACAATGCACACACTCTTCTGCAGTGTCCATGCCTGTCTGTCTCTCTATCTGAAGGCTGCCTGCAGTATTTAGCCAGTGTGTGTGACTGTCATGTCAGCGGCAACACATATATCTGTTTGTCTCCACATATTTACTGCTCGGCGCTAACACTCCTCTCGCTGCTTTGCTGGGAAGAAAGGGGGACATAAACCGGATAAATCGAGCCATAATTTAGCCAATCTGCAGTGGAACAGGAGCTGCTATTGCACTTTTGTCTCAACCCTGAGTGTTTAACTGTACTGTATCAGTGCAAACTCATCGCTTTACACACATTCTTCACGGTGCAATCTTGGATCTACTGGCAGTTTGAACCTGTCTCAACTGGCTCGCTCAGAACTAAACTTTGTTCTGTTTCTTTTCGCTACCTGCACTTTCTTACCTCTACGTAATCAAAACTGAATAAGCGTGGAGTCAGAGCTCTTAGCAGGTGCACTATGATATTATTGAAGGAGAAAGTTTCTCATATGCGTTTCTTTTGTTTCTTCTTCAGTGCAAACCTGTCTTTTAGTGGCACCAATATGTTACATAATCATAAAAAGGCTTAATAATGCTGTGGTTGTTATTAGCAGGTATTTTGGCAGAGAAAAAAATGAAACATCAGTGAACATTTTGTGACAAACATATATATTCGGCCACACAAATTGTTACTTTTTTCAGGTTTTAGTAGAATTTGCTTCTTTTTTTGAATATGAAATACTGAATTGTTTTCCCTCTTCAACTCTAAACTATTCAAATTAAACAATCTAAGAAGGGAACATCTGTCGTTGGTGAAACTGTTTGCAACACATGGAACTATTTTTTGCTGTCCTGTGAATCTTCTCATTTAATTCTCAACAAGAAAGCAAATAAGCGTGTTTCTCACAATGTCAAACTATTCCTTTCATGTGTCTTTCTCTCTCTCTCTTTCACTGTCACTCAGTGACTAAGTGTTGCCACATCATGTTGAGTGGCCAAACATAAAAAAAATGGAAACCAGAAATACAGCTGAAGCGAACGTTTCAGATGCGTGGGTTACATTTCAGACTGAGATTGTGCTAAATCCCTGTGATGACTACACCTGTTATGATCATGACACAAAGCTCTTCTGCGTTAAGAAACATGTCTGTGGGAAGCAAACATCAGTATTACTCACAGAGGCAGATGGCAGCCAGCAGACGCAGGCCATTCTCCGGCGGGAAGCAGGTGGGGAATAGAGGCTGCAGGACGTAGTTGGAAAACGTCAGCGCGATCACGGCCTGGTTGGTCGGGTAGATCACCAGCACGGCGATCCACAGACGCAGGAACCTGAGACAAAAAGGAGATACAAACAGTTAGAAACGCAGAAGGAGAGGAGAAACAGTAGGGTGTCAGGAGCACACACAGGTGGGGGCTGAAGAGGAGGAAACACATCACAAAGGCACATGGCACATGCACATCCTTCCATTTACTGATCTCCATTCATAGCAGGTTATTTTTGGCGAACTTTATTTGCTTGACCTCTCATAGTATTAGCAAACACAAAAAAAAAATGTTTTCACCCACTTGAAATGTACCTCTGTAACCATTTATTTATGGATTGACGGTACATTAATCGCTAGAAGATGTTTTTAATAATCAAGTGATCATTTGAGTCGGTTATCGAGCAGAAATCCCAAACAAATGTTGGCTCCAGCCTCTAAAATATGAGGCTCTGCTGCTTTTTTTCTGTCATTTTAAATGTAATATGATGGGTATTTTTGTCAAACTTTAATAATTACTTTGAACCCCTTATGAGAAAACAAAGGGGGAAACACATGCTGTTAATGAGTCATACCGTACCAAAGTTTCAGGTCTGTTACATTCATATTTAGTTCCAAGCACATCTGATTTCCCCCCAAGAATTACATTTATAATTCCAGTTTGACACCTAGTTATACTGAAGTGACTCATGTAATCTTTCAAACTGCTTCCAGTAAATTATGCTTCAGTCACAATGCACCAATATGTCAGCACGTTACTAATGTTAGTACCACACTGATGCAAGCCTTGTCGTTTGTGACAAAGATTGGTCACTGGAGCGTCACAAATACAGGGTGAGAAAACGGGTCTCGTGTGAAGGGGCGGGTGGGGGTGGGGGTGGGGGTGGGGGGGGGGGGGGGGGGGGTGATCATGAGGGTTTGGCTGACTGCAGCAGGGGAAACCAGACGTGTGGTTTTTCTATGAAATTCCCTGGAAGCTTATCGAGGGATCATTACACCTGACTGAGTTAATGGGATTGTGTGTCACTGGAATGTGTGTGTGTTTAATGTAAAGATGTACATTCAAACTCAAACCTCTATGTAGACACTGTGGTGAAAAGCAAAAGTACTTTTTTGTACTTGGACTTACATTTGAACTTGTTTTACTTTGCATTTTGTGCAACTTTATACTTCTATTTCACTACATTTCTCAGGGGAATATTGTACTTTTTACTTCACAAAGTAATTATGAATGACTTTTTTTTTCCATATGGCTGATAACACTTCTCTACTTTTTCTTAAATACTATATAGGTCCTTCAGAATGGGAACAAATGGAGGATTTAGAGGGATAAGCCCAATATTTATACCCAGCTCTTAACAATTTTACACAATGACTCCCTGTCACCTGTGGTGTCTATAGTAGTCTATACTCTGCACATTATGGGTGTAACACAACCCTCATTAGTCTCACATAACAAAGGCGCTTTGTACTTGAAACGATGTCCATTCAAGTCGTGTTAGAGCGAAGAACTTTACGAGCTCTTCCCCTTTTTCTAGGAACTCGCTGTCGCCCAACCTACATCACTTGCAAGGTGATGCAAGTATTTCCGTTACTGCAGTTATTGCCATATAGAATGCATAGCGGCAGGCCCACATACACACACATAGGGATAAAAGGAGCAGGACAACAGAAAACAAACACCGCTTGAACACGGTTTATTTATCCTAGCCAGAGGGCACAGGGGCCCTAACACTTCAAACCGAACTACACGGTCCCTGGAGGTAAAGGTTCATTGATGTGTATTGATAGCTACTGTACAAAGGGACATAAACAATCATTGGCTGTTATGTCTGCTTGAATTCCTCTCCCAAAATACCCCCATAATATGTATCCTTGTGATAGTTGAAAAAAACAATGGTCTAATCTGTGTTTACAGTCTGGGCAAAGACACAGTGTGTGTGAATTCTACGCGGACAAACAATATTGTTTTGCTTGGAAATTAATCTAGCATGGTTCCCAAGCGTTTACTATAAGAAGCGATACCTTAAAACTTACTATTTATGGATTAATGGAGGAAGACGGTGGTGGGCGGGAAGTCAATTCAAAGCGGTTTGCAAACCACACTGTCACTTTGACTGTAGGTGAGTCTACTGTTTAAACATACGAGTCAGTATTTATTCAGGTTCACGAGCAACAAGACCCCCTGCTTTGGATCAAGATGTCTGACCTGCATGAGCAGGCTTATCCACCAGGATAAAGAGAAGAATCTAGACATGTCGGTATGCTCACCTAAATCCATGTGAAATTAACTTTAATTATTTGGGAGGCCCGTTCTTCTAAAAAAACGGGGCCATCTACTTAATAAACAGCACTTTTGACCCGGGGGTCGATCAAACCTCGTTGACCTGAGTGTCAGTAAAACCTCAACAGTGAGAAGTTTAGAAACATGTGGTGTTCTTGCTGAATATATATTTAGAACAAGTGAAGAGAAACGACCGAACGGTATCTCTAAATGTCAAATAAAACCCCTGAAAACCCAGAAACATTTCCTGTACGTCACATAGTGTCACGCACTTTCTTATAAACTGCCTACCACTGTTGAAAGCCTGCCTGCTTTGATGTTTTCTGCTTACTGACTCAAATCCCGCCTTCAAATGTCAGATGAAAATACACCTGAACACCCCTCTGACTGTAAGTAGATGTCTCACCCAGCCAGTCCTCCGAAGATGTCCTTGACGTAGGAGTAATCTCCCCCCGATTTGGGGATGGTGACGCCCAGCTCGGCGTAGCAAAGCGCCCCAATGGCTGTGATGACGCCCGTGACGATCCAGACGATCAGGGCCATGCCCACGGAGCTGGCGTTCTCCATCACTCCCTTCGGACTGACGAAGATACCGGAGCCGATAATGTTACCTGGCGGAGGAGAAAGAGAGGGAGGAGTCAGGTTTCAGTGCAGATTGAAAAAGAGGTTGTTGTCGTCTTGAGAAACTGCAGTGTTTAAAGTGTGTTTTTCACCAGGCAGGGAGTCAAAAATACGCTATCCAGTTGTATTATGGGAAGTGTAGGATCTAGTATTTTGGAGCTTGAACCAAATTAGGAATGAAAAATCAGGACATCCAAATTTGAACATTATTTAGTTAATGTGTCTCTTGCAAGACCTACAATTTTAGAGGTAAAGTCAGATGTCCGTGCATTAAGGAGCCAGAACATGGAGGAAATTAGCCTAGCTTAGCATAAAGGCTGGAAACAGCTAGCCTAACTTTTCCTGAAGTCAAAAATCGGGCCTGCCGACACCTCTCAGCTCACTAATTGACTCGTCTTTCTTGCTTGTTTAATTCAAACACAAACAGAACTGTACAAGCGACCTCAGCAGGCATGCTGGTACCAGACCTGGCAGCCTTCCTGAGACAACAAGACTCGAGGAAACCACTACACCCGACTGTTAAACGCAAATAAAGAATTACCACACAAAATTCCACCTAATACCACAAACTGTAGCTTTTACATTCCTCTTTGTTTACCGAATAAACAACAGTTACGACATGTTGAATAGAGACTGCTAATGGTTAGTACAGTGATGAAGCAGCTGAGCCATCAGGCAAAGTGAGAATTTGTAATCTGCTGACTAAGCAAAAAGTTATGAGGAAATGGAGTAAGACATAGAGTGGGGTGAAAGAGTGCAAAGAGGGAGGAGGGATGAGAGGGGGGAGAATAATGCCCTGACAGATTCAATGAGCATCAGAGTGCCAGGCATTTTACACAGGAGCTGAAAGATGGAGGGACGCAGAATTTGGTGTTCTGCTCCAACATGAAAGAAGCCGCCGGACAGATTCACTCCTGTTCTATGAGGCTTCGACAAAGCCGAGGGCAGGAGCCTCCAATCACTGTGCTTGAACCCACCGGCCGATAAAAAGGCGTCAGGGTCAAAGGTTTAAGGTTTTGAATCATAACTGGATGATAGGCTGATTAGCGTTTTACAGTACAAAAGTCAAAGGTATGAATGGTACTGTCACATTCTGCCTGCAGAACAAATGGCATTGCATTCATGTATATTCTGATATGTAAAAATGACACATTTCTGGTTACTGAATAGATGATTTGCTGCTTTTCTTAGTTGTGTATACATGCAACTTCTTAATTCTCTGGAAAGAAATCTGTGGGGTTTTAAGTATTAGACGTAAACATCTGGATTGTATTGCATCTCTAAATCATCTTACAGGAAAATAATTAAAACTCTAACTCCATCTGCTTTCTCAGATCAGTTCAATCTAAAGCAAAGTCTGAACATATGCCAGAGAGCTCAACTGAAAGCATGACGACATGCGATTTGTTCAACTTTAACAGATTCCATATGCATCAGTGGGAGTGTCGAGGTCACTTATGCAACTCCAGCTGCAGGTAAAAGGTAAAAAAAACAACAAACCCTCACACCCTGATGTTGAGATCTTTATGGCTTCAGTGTATGACCTTTGACATAGGGGGGGAAAAGCAGCTATGCGTTGACTCAGCACTTTCCTCTCAGGCAAACCCCCTGCTATGTTTCTGCAACACATAGTAGAGTTTGCAGAGGTCAAATGAACATGCTGGTTCCGATTTGAATGGGTTGATATTTTGGACTTTTATGTAAGGGTGTGCTCTTAGAGGAGCGAGCAAATGCGCACGCTTGCAATTTTTGTGTGTTCGTGTCATGTGCATCATCGCATTACGGCGCGTGAGACCTGCTGACTGTGTGGAATCTCCTCAGGTTTCCTGTTCTTGTGCTCGGTTTACATCCTTTTGACTCCAAACAGGCCAAGAAGGAACATGACATTTTAAAAAAATTTTTTTTTTTTACACAACATATTCGTCCAATCTCTTAAGGCAGCGTGCATCAAGTTTATCCGCATGTCAAACTGTCATATTTCTGGATCTTTCTACAAATCTCTGCAGGCCTCAGCCTCTTTTAGCACAGGATATTTTGATATCCTCCTTTGTACTGGATACTTGTTTCACAAAGGAAGGGCTTTGGTCTCGGACATGCTCTCTGAGCACATTTCTGTTCCTCTGTGGCTGTTTGATGCCTTCTGACAGAAACTGGCTGACGCTCCACTTCAGACTTCATACAATTTGCTTTTTATTTCTCTGGTCTTTGACAGCACTGAGCTCATTTACATTGTTTCTCAAATCTTCCATCTCCGTTTAATTCAGATTTTGTGGCACATTATGTGTTATCTGTTTTTCTGACAAGCGTCTCCATGATAATTTAAGCTGCATGCTGACTTTATCGATTTTGTCCGAAAAAGACTGCGAAGCTATAGACAAAACAAAACCTGCATCTGAGGTGGAGTCCAAGCACTCAAACTCTGAGGGACGGAACCGCTGAGAGAAATAACTTGCTGCCTCCATGACACATGATTGAATGCCATCCCTCATGCCAGCAACAGCAGACTATGAATATCAACAAGCACGTGTGTGTTTGTGCAGCATTATGATATAACCCTGATCAGCCTTTAAAAAACCCTCTAAGATTTGTTCAAACAGGCACCAAGCTGAGGCAACCTGCGGCTTGGCCTTCAGCCAGACCCTGCAGGCCTGTGTGCATGCATGTGTCTGAGTTATTACACTAAAGCAATTTACAACACGGAAGCAATTTACGAGAAAGAGAAGGGTCCCGTGTCATCATTACTTCCGCCTATTCGGGATTTTAAAGACAAAAAGCTACATTGATAGCATCAAACTGAGCTCAATGTTTAACCAAAGTGAATTTAGTGCAGCAATTCAATTACAAAGCACATAGACTGGGGCTCAGACACGGCTAAGCCAGGCAAGCTAATAAAACAGCATTATCAGGGCGCTGCCTTCTTCCAAGTGGCCAAAAGTTCACTTCTAATCCCAATTCCCGGCATTGCACGTTCTGGATTTATGTGTGTATGATAAACCCCTCCACTGTACAATAGGCCATAAAAAACGTTTGATGTCCCCGTGTGCTCGCCGCTTTTCATGGAAACCCAGCGGGGCATGTTGACAACCTGAGGATCAGACGAGTCTCCTGTGTGTGCATGTGAGCTGAAGGTGCATGAGTAAGTGACTTGGTGAAGAACAAACGTCCCAGCCAAGAACAGCCTGGTGACTACGCCGAGGTGTGTGGACTCTGGGCGGCGGTAAAAAAAACCTGTAAGATGACATGAGTGGCTGCCAACCTGTTTCTTAATAGGCGGCTGATGAATGGAGAGCCATAATGAAATGTTTTATCAATTGAATTATCAACGTGTTGCCGTATGGATGCACTCAGGGGTTGGAAGCGTGCACAGGGATCCCATGGGAGCATGGGATTTAAATGTTATTTCAAAGCATGATCACTGCCTTGGAAAGCTGTGAAAACATTGTTCTATCAATAGAAATGTGAGTAAATTGAGTTCAAATGAAGCATTTCCGGTTAACCCTCAAGGTTTTAGGGAGCAAGTGACAAAGTGAGTAAGAACAAAGCCTTCTTCACAACACTTTAACACCAAGGTTGCTCTTCATCACTCTCTCTCTCTCTCTCTTTCTCTCTCTCATCCTCCGTTTCCCCAGATTTTGTCTGTCTCTCTCTTGGGAGTTTCCATGTTCAAACGCACTCTCTCTCTCTCTCCCTCCTTTCCTCCCGTTACCATGGAAACGCATGAGTGAATGAGTCATCCCCTCCCTTCTCTTCCTCCCGGCAAGGTCATCACGAAGACACCTCGCTCTCACCTGGACAACCTGTGCCATATTTCACCGCTGCGCTTGTATCGATCGACCTGTCATATGATGGCGTTACCTCCACTTGTTTGTTGTCTTTATTGAATGAGGATGACCACCGCCTCAGACTGGCCTCCGTACAGCCCTGCGACTGCTTTTGTGTAAGATAACCCCCGTTTTTATTGAAAGATATATTTAAATGATTTTTGCCATGATTTTGTATCAAACACAGGTCATTTTAAGGATGTAGAATGTGATTTGTAGGCAACTTCTTCCACTTCATTCAGAATGAATCTTTGACAAATATTTGCCTTTAACAAATATTGCGCTTCCTGCAATTAGGATATTGCACTAGTCTATAGTGCATACAAAAACCCCTGGCTATTACATAAATTTCCCACAATGCAAATTAATCTGAACACGGATGACGCCACCAGGGCTATTTCCTCAGACTTCTGAGAGCTCCCCCAGAAGCTACATAAGAAATGAATCATTTGTATAAGTGCTGTGACTGTGCACGTGTTGCCAGCCTGCCATCACACTGTGCCCTAATTCTGAGGGAGGGTGACGACAGAGACAAGAAATTATGACTCTGATGACTGATTAAAGAATGCGGCCTTGGTCCTGGGGGGCGAGTCAGACTGAGAGGACTGACTGTGTGCCCTTTTATGTTGTGTGTGTATCCAATTTGGGACAGCATACTACCTTAGCAAAGGGTAATTACAGGCTAAAATTTAACCAACTGCTGTGTGTAAATGTTAGTGCGGTTGCGCAACTGCAGGTAATAAAACTTTCTCTGTGACAGAATACAACATCCTTCTCTAGAAACACCCACATATTCATCATAAACTCCAAGCTTGAATGGTGGAATCTGATCCCAGGGCAGCTTTCATACCCCGCTGATCACAATGACTTACACAGTGAAACACAGGTCGCAGCACACACACTCCTCCATCTGTTTCTCCTCTTCACATCTCTCACTCAGACACTAAAACAGACTTTTTATACTTTCTCAGACGCACTAGTGAACTGCAGGCTATTCAAGGGCAGCATGCGAGTGGGAAGTTTGAATTGCGGGGTGCATTAGACAGATAGTAACACAGACTTACCAACGATGATACCGCACGCGCTGACAAGTCCGATTTCTTTCTTGAGAGCCACTCCGCCTCCCGACTCCTCAGCATCCTTGGCAGAGCCCGATGTGCTGCTCCGTTGTCTGGCCCCGTCCTTCATTTTGATGTCTGGATTTTTTTATTTTTTGGATTATTTTGTAACCTTCTTATCCAGCACCTGAAGCTGCCCGTGCGCTCGTCTCGCCTTGAGATCAAGCGTCTCCCGTGTGCGTAAAACCCACGTAGAACGTGCAGCACTTATCTGATGAGGAAAGTTGTTGCACTGTCAGCAACTTGTGACAATGAGGGGTTTTTCTTACAAATAAAAGCTGCTGGATATATTGTGATAAATTCAGTGTTATGCAAAAAAATCCCGGCTGTAACTATATCGCCCGTGCCTGGCAACCTTAACGCCTATTATTGTGCCGCCTGCTTGTCACAGGTGGTGCTGCCGGTCCCTGTCTAAAGTCCGGTTACCGAGAGAAAAGCGCATATTCCAATGACATCCCTTTAAAAGTCATAGAAGGGAAAAAAAAAAAAAAAAAAAAAAAAAAAGCTCCGTTTGTTTCTGAAACAGCGGGAGAAAAAAAATAAATAAATAAATAAAAAAAAATCTCTCTCAGCGCTTCCTTGTCCCAGGTGTGAGCTGAAGACACGCGCGCATCCTCTCTGCAACAACAAGCTTTATAAAGGAGTCCAGCTCTGCCTCATATGCATCCAGCCTGTGTTTAGTTTGAACACGAGAGGTTGTATTTGAGTAAACATACATGGTCTTCTTCATATAGTACAGTAGCACCGCCTCTTTTACAGCCCCGCCCCACCACCGCCGCCACCCCCGCACCTACTCTCCGTCTCCAGGCTTGTTTGTCCTCCTTTTGCCTCTCGACCAAGAACTTAACACCTCCCATCTCCCTCCCCAACTATCAGCTGTTACTCCAAATTCACTCCTGCTGCTGCTCCACTGTACTCCTTCCACATACACAAATCGCCAAACAAGGCAGTTTTTTAACCCCGTTTAGCTCGAGCCTTCCTTTCTGCCTCTGCTTCCCTTCACCACTTCATCTCACTGCAATTATTTAACCCTGCTCTTTGTCTTATCACTGACACACAAGCACAGAGGCTCTCTCATTCATTCACACTCATTATTCAAGATGCAGCAGGAGCCACAGTCTATGTTTAGCCCACCAAGACCTCTACATGATGCAAGACTGCTGAATGTGCAACCATTTTTACTCTATCCCGTGCTGCTAGAAGGCTATAGGTTGTTTTGTTTCCATATCAAGCTGCCAGAGCCAACCTCTGCCCACGTCCTGATCCTGCAAGTCAAAAAAAGTCTTTGTATAAATAGTAGACATTTCTGCCTGTTGAAAAGTAAAAGTGTATTTAACCGGGTGGCGTTGCCTTGCTTTTGTCCAATATTAATATATATTGTTTGCTTCCTGCAGAGGAAACTCAGGTTTTTCTGTCATTTTCTTCCTCATGTGCTTTCAGGCGCTTCTGTGTCCTCTGTTTACACAGTTCACAGCAAGTAAAGCCTCATACATGCTTGTTACACTCAGAAATGACATGATAATTGACTTATTATACCTAGTATACTCATGATTAGTGTACTAAAAGTATGCAGTAGTATTTCTGGTGTACTAACAATGTACTTAGTGTGCTTATGATATATCATTAGTGCTACTAAAGATATACTAAAACACAATTAAGTGTATTTGAGTCTAATATTTTGAGACACTAATCAGTACGTAACAAAAATACACTTTATTCTAACTTTGTTTCCAGTGCACTTCAATTATATTTTAGGTGAACTTGAAGGCCATTCAAAAAATCTAATAAATTATATTTAAACTGTATTACCCACACATTTTGATTGCATCGTAAATACATTTCATATATATTATAAGCGTACTTCTGAAAAAGGGGATATAAATATATTTCGAGTAAATAAAAAACAGCTTTTGTATATTATAAAGCATCTAAATGGTGTCTCAAAATAGTACAGTCAGGTACACTTAAATGTATTTCAGCATATCTTTAGTAGCACTAATGCTATTTAATTAGCACACTTTGAGTACATAGCACTGAAAATCCATCTAACTTTGTTGTTCACTTTCTGTATCACCACTGGTAATAGATTACAGCAGTTACGCATGGATTGAGTATCTTGCTTCAGGACACCCCAGCTGACTACAGATGCTCGCAGGCAGGGCGGGAGGCCTTGAACCTGAGTCCTTCAGTTAATGTCCAACACATTTTGCTTTATCAGCATCTCCTGCGATTTTATAGGAAACCTCAGATTCACCTGAGAGACCCCCGTGCTTCCTGAACAACCGTTGACTCATGATAGTGAGTGCAGAACAAAAGGCAGGAGTTACGTAACTACTAATCTCTGCAAAACCCAGCGAGCCAGTGTTGTCCTCAGCTGAGTGGGCAAAACAACAAGGTCACCTGAATCGCACCAAAAGGCACGGGCTACGCTGAAACGCTGCTTGCATGTTTGGGCCACTTTAATGCCGCGAGGTTGACCCAGATTCTTGTCTTTGTCCCGGCACAATATAAGTCATTGTAAAGGTTCGCTCCTGACTCTAAATGTAGCTGGCCAGTGAGGCAGGAAGGTGTACACATTGTTCACTCACAGTTCACAAGCTTGACCATTAGGAGACCTGTCAGAGAGCCAGTTTGTTGACATTATGCTGGTGTGCAGCACCTACTTGGAACATTTTTTAGTAGGACAGCAAGTACTGCCCTGTTCTAGTGTCTTGATTTGGTTTATATGACGGACAAAGCTTCCTTCTATTTTGGGTTGGTCGCTCTTTTAACCGCATGGCAATATTAAACCACTACTGCTGTCAGATGCATGACAATTTAATTCAGTTTCAGAGACCCCTTGTTTTTTTCTTCTTTCAGGCTCCAGGTTTCTCCTCGATCACAAAACCACAATGGAAACAGAATTTTCTTATTTAAATGTAAATTCGTTTATTTCCAGATGTCAGGAAATTCTTGCCATTCTCTGCTGATCAATACACCTCAAGGAAGGCTTTGTGATCAAACATAATGACCCTTATTGTCCTCGCTCTGATTGCATTGATTGTGCTTGGTTCTCCCTAATCATCTACCGTACACACTGATTGAATCCGCAGCCTCCTATTGGCATTGTTTGCTTAATTCGATTAGATTGCTTCTTATTGCGTCATTTTCTAATTACAGCAGAATAAAGGGCTCTGATGCAATACTTACCAGGTAACGGCTTAAGGGAATGAACCTCATTCCTTTAGTTTGAAAGTGAGATCAGATGGGTAATACTGAATATTTAAAGTATTGCAAAATGTCAATGTGAATACTCCAATCGCTAAATAAAAAAATGTTGAACGCAACTAAACTAAAACCCCCGACTTTCCAGCAAAAATACCAAGGACATGTCTATTATATTTGTTCAACTGTCATTCAACAGACTTTAACATAACTTCTGTATGTGACTCCCTCCTGTTCAACTGTGAAATGTCAACTTCAGGGCCTGCGCTAAAATGGCAGTTTTTTGCGGTTGCTAATGCTAACATGCTGACACCATTGCTCGCACAATGGTGTGTGTGCGTGTGTGCTTCTGTGTGTGTGTGCGGTTCGATTAGCTTACTGGACCATTGGAGCAAAGAGATAAGACTTGGGGTACGTGCTAAAACCCTGGAGATGTTGGACAAAGAGCAAGGTGCAGAGAAAAAGATGGAAAGGAAGAGTGAAGCCAAAGCATGACTCAATTTTACTGTAGAGTATATTGCATGTACATCACCATCGGTGTTGCCTCTGTACTGCCGCACATTGGATTTTGAATGGCGCAACAGCTGAGGTTAAAGTGCTGACTTCCAGTTTTAATATGAGGGTGTTTACATCGACTTCAGATGAACAGTATAGCTACGCTAGCAGTATGGCTCTAGGCGTGGCAGACACACAGTATGGAAGGCAAATAAAAGCCGAAAGTCTTCACTTTAACTTCCTACACGAGTGTTATTTCCAGTCCAATGTGCAGGAGTACAAATCCCAAAACTGTCTTAACATCCGGACACACCGCCACGTTGAACTATTCAGCCGGAAGAGAACAATAAGGATGCACATTAAACATTTTTTGCCATTTTTGAGCAAGAGACCTCATGAGTCAAAAATGATTTCCTGCGGCAGAAATGCAAAGAAATAGAAATGTTGCTTGAGAAGACGAAGAGAAGCGTTTGAGGAGTGACATGTGCTTGGAACTTCACGGGGATGTCCTGAGTCAGCTGTTACTGGGAGTTTATCACTGTGGTTAAGCTGACCCTGGGCCTTTACTCTGATAGCGCCACACACTTTTGCATAACTGTGTGTGGGGGACGTGCACGTGGGACACAAACAATACCTGCATTCACACACACTAATATACAGTTCTTTCAAATGCAATGAAAAGGTGAGGGGTTTGTATGATTTTCTCAGCCTCATATATGAATAAGTAAACTGTCAGCTGTGGTTAAAACATTTCAAACACCAAAACTGGAGTCACAAAAAGGCAGATTTAATAACCGAACGCACATCTGCGGCCCTTCTTCCGGTCCTCGCCTCTCACACACACATTCCACCTTTCCATCACATGGAGGCGGACATAATCATGTGAAACCATACGTACGTCCACGCACACACACTATCTGCCTCCTGGCAGGTGACAGAGCGGGTGGTGTAAGGCATGGAGATTCTCCAGATAAGGCTGTTAATGAGTAACCACGCTGTTTCAGGTTGTTTGCTGCTCAGTGGCTGGAAAACGTGCAAACACGTAGGTAATGACCGTGGTTGCAGGCGGGAGACTACAGGGAGATACTGGTCTCCAACAAGGACCAGACCATAATACCAACAGTGATGGCAGGTTTACCAGAGTTGTGTCCGAACGCTTTTAAAAGCAGTTGTTGCTTGCTGTTGGAGCCTCATTTTGATGTTTTTTCGGCACATTCTTTGCACTTTCATGAGTCAGAATTGTGGTTTGTGATTGTTCAACACTCTGTAGAAACAGAAGCGCCCTAACTCTGCTCTTACGATCGAGATGTTTGCTGAATCAGCACGTCAAACCAACATTTCAGTCACGCAGACGTATTACATCATATTTAAAAAAGCGTAAAGTCACAACAAAATTTTCATTTTTAAGTCAGTCCTGCGTCGCGATCATGTGACGAAGTCTGAGATTAAATTTAAAAAGAAAATTTCATGTCTCTGAGCTGACTTAGTCTCACTCTGATCAAATGCAAAAGCCAATTAAAAGAGAGATGAAAGAGGATAGATTACTGCTGGCTAAAACCAAACATGACACACCACCGGATTCTTGCAGGAGAGACCTGGGAGGAAAATTATGCTGATGTCCCTCCTGATAAACTGAGAGTACAGAACCCTGGACGAGGGCCAGAGTCATCTCACTAATGCACTGAGCTCCTCTGCTCTCTTACTGAGAAACTCTCAAACAGTCAACATGTCGGTACATTTGGGTTCCCTTTTACGGGAGCGTGCCTTACATTAATAACCTTTAGGAGGTGATGGTGGCTTGTTTTTGTTCATTAAAGAGACACAGATATGTTTTTTTTCCAAACCAAAGACACTGAAGAGCAACACGTCTGGGTTAGAAGTGTATTCGCTTGAATGTTCTATATTCCACAATATCGTGAGTGTGTTTCAAGCTATGATACGATGATTATTGTTCAGAAATAACTGTCAAAATCATTAGTTTGTGATTTATAAACTTTTATGAATAAAAATGGACTTGACTTTCTCTTAAGGGACTGTATGAAAGTTATTGTGGCAGTGATGGGGCTAAATCTAATATCTCATTAACAAAAAGGCAATAAAAGCAATAATGTAAATATCAGTTCCTGGCGATAGTTATCAGAAAAACGCTTCTGTGTGTGGTTCAAGAAGTCAGGGACCCTCTTTGGACTCTCCCATGATTTACAAAATGATGCTCTAAATGTTTTGGTTTGCTTCATCGCTCTAATTCAGAGGTACAACTGCTATGTCTATGTATTTCTTTTTGCTTTTTAAAAATCTGGCACGATTAAAAAAAACCTCCCCTGCCCTTTTGCTGAACCCCCTAATCATTGTTGTACAGTCCCTAATGTGATTTATTTTCCTTTTAATGTAATGATGCTTTTAATGTCCCATACCATTTAACTCTTGAGTGCAGAACGTGCGCTGTTCTACAGAAACCAGCTGAACTGGGAGAAAAGACCAAGACAAAGGCTACGAGAGGAGATTACTGTGTTTGATTTGGGAAATCAGATCAATCTGCAGTGCAAAGAGCTGTTAATCACCTGCATATTTCATTAGAGCAGGTGTTGCTTATCCATTATGAAAGTTTGATGAAAGAGTCAGCGCTATTATTAGACTGAGATGCTTTCAATGGGATGAGATAAGTTGTTAATATCCTTTGCATGTCTTTGTGTACCTGGTCAGGGTTTTATTTCCTCCTAAATGTACGTAAATTAATTTAAAAAATGTGCCTCTGCACGTTGTTGATTGACTGCGGTTTCCTCCGGTTATAGTAAATTAAATAATTCACCTGTACACGCCTATTCAGGCTCTCGAAAAACAGGTTGCAGATTTACACACACAAAAGAATTGAGCCTGTGTGTAATTTGTCTGAGTAAAGAAGAACAAGCACTAATCCCTGTGTGTTAGCTTTAGCCGAAAATCCAGGAGTGCAGTTCAAAACCAGAGGATGATATCAAGAGGAGGAGAAAGAAGGGGAGGAGGAGGCGTTGCCGTTATGTAATAACCAAAAAAAAAAGATCCTATTTATCTCAGGGAACATAGTTTAATGTGTTTGACTCACAAACAGCTCTGTTTTCGATGTCCCAAAAACATCTCCAGATGTCCTCATGTGTGAAATATGTGACCGTAGAGCCTAGAATAACATGTCCTTAACACACTATTTAATACTTCACTAATGCAACGTCATGAGATTGAAAGTACTGGTTGGTTGGTTCACATCAAGACAGATAATATAAGTGCACATGAACACAATGTTTTCTTCAGCGTGTTTTTAGACTATCAACACTTTGCTTCACATGTTAGCTCCAAATAAGGAGCGGAGCGATGACGTCGGTGCGGATATGTCCCCGCCTACTGTTTTCCAAGAAATCTTCCCGTCCTGAAGGAACACATGTTCATTGGTAGGCATGTTGGTTGGTAATGTGACTGGTACTGTTTATTCTTATCCGTATATCTATAAACATATACCTACAGAAACATAATATGCGTTGCACAAGAGGGGATGAGGCGGAGAGAAATAGAGCAAGAGATGGAGAGAGTGTGGAGAGAGAGAGAGAGAAAGTGATCAGGTGGGGGGAAATGTTTGGGAACGTGTAGAAGTGTCTGACTTCTGCGAGACAGAGAGGAATGTGTGAATTGACAGCGAGAGTTGAAGGAAATACCGAGGGGTAAAAAGAGTACAAAGAAGTTATCGAAGGGCTGGAGGAGGAGGAAGAGGAGGAGGAGGAGGAGGAGGAGGACGAATGGTGAAGGGGGGCGTAAGAGCATGGGAGTGCAGATGGTAATTTGAGCCTTGTGTTTACCATGTCGCCAGAAACATATGAGTTCTTGGGACAATGTGTTCGAGAACACATGTGGAGACGACCATCCAAACAAAGTCACTTTTTTTTTTTTTTTTTAGCTTTTTGTAGCTGACTTTAGGTTGAAGAGAAATTCTATAACCTGTAAACAGGAAATTGTAGTGAATGTCCGTGGGATGAAGAGCGGGGCGGATGATTTGTGATAGATGTTATTGTTGTATATTGGTACGTTTTCAAATCATGCACACATGTGTTTCATTTCATACTGCACTGATCAATATATACCTCCGGTTTGTTGGTTTTCTTGTCTTTTTATCAGCAGTATTACGGAAAAAGTGCTGTCTCGATTTTCATACGACTTGGTAGAAGGGTGTAGCATGGTCAAAGGAAGAACCCTGTACATGTAGGAGCAGATCCGAATCTCTGGGCGGATACACGCATTGTTTTTCACTTATGGAAATGGCCTTGGCAGAGGTCTGCGCTCTCCAGGAAATGCTATTAAAAAAAATCACTCTCATTATGTTGATGAGTTCTGATCTCCTTGTGTGTGCGTCCGTGCCTCAAAACTCAAGCCAGTCTGAACTCGTCTGCCGCTCGTCTCACAGAGTTCCGCCTCAACCAAGCACAACAGCTGACACACTTAATGTTTCTTATCTCTCTGTGTCCCCAGATCCTTCATACAACTGTTGACTTTTTAAAAAAAATCATTATTCCTATCAAGGCAGGATCACACGGGGACAAAAGACATCAGATAGCTACTTCTAAAACTACCTCGATGTAACGTAAAGGATTCATTCACGAGATTATGCTTGGAAATAACTACGTACACACTCAGTTTAGTTAGTAAGAAAACAGATACAAACAAAAAGAAACACAGATTTCAAGCTCATTGTGTTGCCTGTGCTGTATTTCTCTAAATTCTGTGTGTCTCATTCCTCATTATCTATCTGAATCTACAAGCAAGCAACTCTTTAAGAACAACAAGGACTTTGATATGAACAGTAATCCTGATCAGCTGAGCCAGCAGCTGAGTCGGTTTGAGTTTCTTTGAGATCATGAGAAACAGCCGGGAACACGACTTCCTCTTCAGGAGTGAGGAGGACTTGTACAGAAACTGAGATCAGGGTGTTTTTGACGAGGCAGCACATAAAGTATCCTCTTTTTCACAAGCGTGTGTGTTTGTGTGTGCGCACATTTCTCGTCGTATTCATTTCCCCCTTCACCCCCCCCCTTCCCCCCCCCCCCCCCTCTCCCTGACTGTTTTTATTGAAGTCTGGCTGAATCCAGTTCCCACTGCTTCAAGAAATGAACTCCTCATCTTACTCTCTCCCACTCCTCCCTGCCTCCCTCCTCCAGCTATATCAAAGGATCCACCTCCCGTCTTTCTGTTGTTATTGTTTATCCTCCCTTTGTCCACCGTCTCCCGCTTCTTCTCAATTCGTAGAGAAAGGACAAACAGAGAGAAAGCTAGAATCGGTTTGGACGGTGTAAAGCTTCAACTGTGTGTATCTGAAACATATTTGTGTGCTTTTTTTTTGTGCAGATGTACAATATGTCCAGATGTGTATGTCCTGGATTACCAATCGAGTTTAAGTGCCTTTAATATTTCAGCTGACATTATGCATACGTGGTGCATGTTTGGAGGGGGAAAAGGCAGCACTGCAGTGGTAGAAAAAAAGTTAATGAGTGGAGTCATGTGTGGATCATTTTGGCGAATTTCACCGCATTTACAAAAAAATGGACGAAGATGGTGAAGGTGCTCCAAAAGAATTTGAGAATTATAGACACATTTCACAGTATAGGCTGAGGTTGAGAGGGACCGTTGGTATACTGACTGCACTTGATTGTGTGTGTGTGTGTGCGTGTGTGTGTGTGTGTACTATCTGATCTATCGCTCTTGTGAAGGTGTAGAATCTGACACGTTTCTTCTTTGTGGACCTTTCCCACGAAGACGCGCCCCTCTGGTCTGTTTAACACTCAGCCCTCTTGGCGTGTCTGCGTTTTCGTGCATTTGCCCGTCCTTTGTATTAATACAAAATCCCCCGTGAGTTAAGGTCATACTGTAGTTGCTCAAGTGCCCTTAGGTAAGACACGTAACACAACTCGTATTCTCTTCGGTGGCCTGCAGGACTCTCAGATGTGTGGCTGAGTGAACGTGAGGCAGAGAACATTAAAGGTTAACACATGTTTGCATGCCTGACTGCCTGTTATGAATGCAAAGATCTTCCCATTTACATGTTGTGTCGCTCTTGTTGCTGTTTATTGTGATGCTCAGTAAAGGAGGGTAAATCTGTGTTTGTGTGCGGTCGGTTTTTCTACCTCAAGGACGTCACTTTCTTGCCGGCTGGTTGGATTTATAAAATATTTATGCTGCGTGTGAGTGCAGCCCGGACTATAAATAGTCTCAGCTAAACATAAAGCCATTAGTTTTTTCCACTGCCATCGGACACAGCTTTATATCTCAAACTGATCAAGCAGACGTATTGATATTCTGGATGACTGTGCAGGAGCACATGCTCGACGATCTGCAGTCTGTCCCTGTGCAAAGCTTGACCGTCCACATCTGTCTGTGGAGATTCAGTAATGACAAAACCTATCAAGCGGAAATAAATCCATGCTGTTATTAATCTACAGAGCCTTCAGGAACAGATACGGAAGTGATGAAAAGCTGCTCTTACTAAATTTCCTCAGCCTGTTTTGGTGGGTTCAGAGCACTGGGGAATAAAACGTGACTAACATGGTTCAATATGGGGAAACACATATCTTGTTATGGACATATTTACTCTATTATCATTTAATCAGTGTTCACTTTATTTGTCCCCAAGGGGCAATTGGCTGCACAGCAATGAAACAGAAAAATGTCGTAAAAGAGGAAGCACTTAAAAGAGGTTCTCTGTGCAAGCTGGAAATTCTGTAAATGAAAGTTAAAAAAAATGAAGAACAAAACAATTTAAGAACAATCGAATCCTAAAATATTGGATCGGCACAAATGCAATTGAGGGAAACAACGTGCCAAGACTGAGAGTGCAGAGCTTTTAAAACAAAGGAAGCTCTTAAAAGCAGTGATTAAACTCAATATTTAGATAAAAATCTGAAATGGACCCATGGAAAAAAACTGAGCCGAATTTGACGCCCATAAATTGAGAGACTTAATTTAAAAGGTGGTCAGACGTGATCCTAATAGACGCGAGGATTAATAAGATTAGATTAATTATCATGTTCTCAATATTTCATTAATAGGCTTCCACACTTTATCTACTACAGATGCCCGACTCCGCAGGGAACAGTGTTATTGCAGGAAATGAAATGCCACAGACACAGACACAAGGAGCCCTAAATCGTGCAAAATAGTCCAGACAAGCTGATAAATTGATTTCTAAAATTACCAAACCAGAGCAAAATGTGACGTCTGGCATTAAGAAGATGTGAGTCATGTGTACTCAGTCCTACTTCCCCCTTTGGGTAAACACTCCCTTTACTGTGAATACTCACCTACAGACAGACAAACACGCATTAAATGACTGGAAATCATTTCCCCTGCTCATAACAACATATGGTTGTGAAACATTAGACACTATATAGAACTTGATGAATCAACTTAACTGAAATAACATGTTGTTTGTTGTGAGCGATTTCAGCTACAGAAACATTTGACCCCAAACAATTGATTTAATGTAACTTCTGCTTGTAAGTAACATAAGATAGAGAACTATCATTACTCTTTGTTAAGCACACTATTAAATAGCTTATTGCTCCAAAATCTTTTATGACATATCCCAGCATTATTTGTTACTAAATTTAAATTTCTTATTAAAATGTAGATCTTATGGAACGATATATGTAGGATAAGTACGATACTATATAAGTTTATTTTTGTCAAAATCATACTATTTTGCTCCCGGTTTTTCAAACCTTTACTATCGATCATGGAAACTACATTATACAGCCAAAAGTCAGTGGACTTTTATATAAGTATGAGACCATATAGTGTATAACAACCCAAAGGTATATAAAGTAGTTAAAATCACCTGCACCTCAACCAGCTATAAAATCACTACAGTAATAATAATCCAGTAAGAAAAAATAACAATTTTGAAAACACTCTCAAAGTGTTTCTCTTTATACTTTTACTTTAAAGGGCACTCAGTATTCCTTCCATCAGTAATGTTGGAGGACTTGAAATAGACATATTTTGAAGAAATGTAAAAACTAATGTTTTTTTTCTGTCATGTCTTGTGTAACATAAATGGCCTAGGCTACAACTGCATTTTGTTGCGCAACCCTGTGTTGCACAATAACAAAAATGATCCTCGAATCCTGAATAGTGTTATTCTGATGTTAGTGCCATATATCGGTCAGTTTGTAAATCAGTATTAATCCTTAAGGGTGTGGATGTTTTAATTACATAGGTGAAGGATTTAATTACTTGTTTCTTTAATGGTTAATGGTTAAACTTGACAGGAGATGGTTGATCAAGTCTTTTCACATGAGCCCTCACACATATTTATATTAGTGCTCCACCTAGTGGCCGCAGGGTGTCATAGCACGTGTGTGCTGCACTGACACGCAGCCGCCTGCAGGGGGCGGTGCAGCACAGCTCTGTAACAACATAGTGTGTGGCGGACTGGAGAAGAGTTAACGTTAAGTGAGCTTTTATTTTTAGTTTGTATACTGTTAAGAGTCATGGATAAAATGTCAAAAGGGTGAGGTTTTCTATTCGTAGCTCATTGTAGGTGCCGGCAGTTAAACACGCTTTGTAAAGTTTACATTAGCATGGCGCTGCTCAGCTAATTAACTAGCTAATTAAAACTGTTACGCTAGCTAAATGCGGTGAACGGGCTCGTTAAAGAGTGACAGCTTTGTTGTTCTTGGTCTGTGGTGGCTCCTTCTGTATCATTTCCAGATGATGACATTAGCCTTGAGTACAATTGGAAAGTATTTCCCTTTCAATTCAAGTTTTATCAGTAAGCTAACAGGCACTAACGGCCAGAAACTGCTTCTCCTTATTTGGTAAACTGACAAAAGCGGCCTTTTTTTGTTGTTGCTCTTTCCAAGCCAAACAGGGACATAAATGTGAAGCATAGCCTGCTATGAACACATCTGTGGGACTACACGAGCGTTGCAATCTTGAACATCGTTAAAGTTTGACAAAATGGGACTTCAAAGCTTCTAATTACCTCAAATTAAGCTCACAAATTGAGTCTTCTTGCAAGTGCTCATGGGAGATGTAGTTCACAGTTGTGGTTCCTTGGATCAAAATGCATAGCGAGCTCCCCAGATACAACATATCACACAAACTGAGGATAAATCAAAACAAAAAGCAGTCTGGAAATTAAAATAATACATATGTTTTAATATTGATTAATCTGTCTTTATTTTTCTCTCAATGAAACGCCATACAATCGTGAAAAATGCCCTACACAGTTTCCCAGAAAGCCCAGGTGACACCTTCAAATGTCTTGTTTTGTCTGAGCAGCAGGCCAAAACATTAATACATTCAATTAAACATGATATAAAACAGAGAAAAGGAGCAAATCCTCACATTTGAGCAGCTGTAAAGAGAGAATGTTTGCTATTGCACTTGATAAATGTCCTAAACAATTACTCAATGATCAAAATGATTGTAATGTAAGTAACAAAAGGAAAATGAAAAATGTACAACCCTCGAACAAACCCATCAATAAACTCAACATAATACTTTACTTTAAATCCACTTGATATAGAGAGGCTAACGTGTGCATCCAGTTCTAAGATGTTGTTTTTCTCTAAGCTCTCACGCATTAAAAAAAAAGTTGTCTCCCTGCTGAGATATGAGCTTCATCCTTTAGGCCAGAAATGCCAAGGACCATGAGGAATGTGTTGTCACCTGTAGCTACTGTTTCTGCTGCTCCAGCCTGCTGTTCACAGACAGGTGAGAGAACAGGTGTGAGTGTGTACATGAGAAGGAATAAAGCGGCTCTCATTTGACATCCATTGCCATCGTGAAATCCTTGATCTCCGTGTCTTTTTGCTTTTACACAGGAAGAAGAAAGAGAAGAAGAGCGTGGAAGAAAGCAGAAGTAAGTGTCTTAACAGCGGATGTTCAGTGTCATTTTTTAAAATCTTGATACACTTAGAAGTGGAATCGAGTATTTTAGTGACTTTGCCAATAGTCAGAAAGTATTTCTGTCGTAGTGTGTGTGACCAAGGGACAGCGTCACATCCTCACAGTGCAAACCACAGGAAAAAATATTGTTGCTATGACTTGCACTCCTATCTGCCCTTTCTCTTTGTGTTCTGTCCAATATTTCTTCACTTGGGGTGTGTTTGTGTGGACATTTGCAAACATAGCATGTGAAACTTTGCACACAACCTTCATCCCGTGTTCACATGTTTCCCGCAGATCCTTAAAAAAATTTCTTAATTTTTGTTTTTGAATGTCCAGGTCTAAAAAAAGGGCCTGAAATTGTCTGGGATTTAAGAAAGGCAGACATTAAATGTGATCTGCGGCAGACTGAATGAGCATGCTTATTTGTTCTGTCTTTTCTGTATTTTGTTTAGTTTTATATCTTTCAGCAATGACAATTTTCACTGCTTTATTTGGGTTTTAAATGGTTTAGGCTCTGCTAAATGGGTGGATACATGTCTTGTTCACATTTTAACCCCGAAGAAGAAGAAAGTGTTTCTGTTTTATGACTGAAGCGTTGGCAATAAAGATAATATGTTGTTTTTACCTTTTTTGTCATGGAATATATATATGTTTTGTCTGTAAAAACGTCATAAAAGTTATTCAATCTGTACTCAAAATGTGCAGATATCTCTGCAGAAGCCTTGTACAGTACATATAAGCCTCCCTTGCTCAAAAATGTTGCTTGAATATTCAGTTTGAGCAACACACAACCCCCCCATCAACACACATTCACAAGCCTCCTCTCCATCCACCACCCCCCTATCTCCCCTGGGACCCCCACGAAAGTCTGGTGAGGGGTCTCCAGTGCCAAAAAGCAGGAAGTCACAGCTGTGCTCATCCCCCCTTTTCAGCATGTGTGAGAGCAAGAGTGTGTGCGTTTTTTGTCTCTCTATCAGCATCTGTGTGTAGATCTGGGTCAGTCTGTGTGTGTGTGTGTGTTTTTGTCTCTATATTTCTGCGTATGTGTCTCAGTTTATCTGGCCAGTATGACGCTACGTTCTATTCCCACCTCTTCGGTGCAGAAGTTTCCAGCGCCGTTAAATGAGAGAGACAGAGAAAGCCTGGCTTATACAGGCTAATAAACACTCTGTGGGCCTGAGCTGTGTGTCATTGTGGCTTATAGTATAAGACTGACTGCACTGGACTGCTCTGGTGGAAACACACACACAAACACATACAAACACACACACGCACACAAGCCCTCTGTCAACTTTCAGATTTTTTAAATTGTTTTCGTCACCTCTTCTTTATTTCTTCACATTATCCTTCTTATTGCTCTTTTTCTTATCTGTTTTGTTTCTCTCTTTCTATACACTTATACTGCCAAAGGTATGCAGACACTCCGGCCCACACACCTTTGTGTAGTTTGGGTCTCAGCTGTTTTTTCGTAGTTTGGGCTGCACCTCTTAGTTCTGATTAGATCATCAGAAAATGAATCCCCAACTATTTTTGATAATCTATTAATCGTTTTAAGTCATTTTCTCCAGCGAAGAATGCCAAATATTCATTGGTTCACGCCGCCTACTTGCGAGGATTTGCTGCATTCTCCTCTATTATGCGATTGTAAGTGAATTTCTCTGGGTTTTGGTATATTTTGATGGACATTCTCACTGCTCTCTGACATTTCATAGACCAAGCAATTAGTGAGATAATAATTGCTTGCCACGCTAGTTTAAATCAGGAGAAATGTTTATGCTAAGTCGCACAGTGAACATTTGGACAATAATATACTTCTAATTTGGTCTAAATTTGGCAACTTTGCTGTTTCAAGACATTGCCCCCGTGCACAAAGCGCTGTCCATAAAGAAATAATGTTCTGGAGTGCCTTCATAGCCAAGTGCTTACAGCACATACCACATTACAGCAAAGTCCCAAAGTCCTTTTTTTTTGCATGTCATACTCCTCTCCCTATTTCCAGTCTCTGTCTCTACACTGTCAAATAAAGGCAAAAATGCCACACAAAAAAATGACTGGTCTGCACAGAGCCCTAACCTCAGCCTTAATCCAACATCATTGGTATGATTTTGAACGCTGACTGCAAGCCCTACCTCCGTGACCGACCTCATGCTCTTGCGGCTGAATTGGAGCAAATCCCTTCAGCCAGATTTCAAAACCTTGTGGAAAGCCTTCCCTGACTGATGGAGACCGTTATAGCAGCCGAATAATGCTCATGGTGTTGGAATGAGATGTTCCACAATCACGTATAGTTGTAACGGTTACATATCCACATACTTATGGCCATGTATTGTGTCTCTTTTTCTACGTTGGTCCTTGTCTCAATCTCCCTCACTTCTTTATTTTCCTTGTCCTGTTTCTTTCTCTCATATATTCGATTCCTTCTCCTAGCTCCTTTGGAAGCATGCTCTGTGCTGTAAATCTCAGGCCTTTGGTTTAATAGGCGCAGTGTGCCTCTGTAGCACGGGCTGCCTTTGTTTTGGTTACAGATAAAATCACTGAAGGAAAACACGACAGCAGAGAGAGAAGGAGACAGAGGGAGAGGCTACGCGAGACACAAGAGATGTAGAAAAACGGCGCAGTGTGTTCGAATCCCTGTGGTGCAGGAATAAATAGACAAATCTAAAGAGTGAGAAGGGCAGTTCTTCCCTCCTCATTTTTATCTGTTGACCAAGATACAAAAAGAGAAAGAGAGGGGAGGAGGGAGAGGAAATGATAGCTGCTAAAAGAGTGATGATTTGACAAAGTATCCAGAGCAGACTTAACTACTTCCTCACTCTGAAGGACAGATAGAGACCTTTCAGAACTTCCTGCGCTCTCTGCCAAACTCTGCGTCTGTCTGATGTTCCTTCAATATTGTCTGGGTTTTTCATCTGGCTTATTTATTATTTCCCATCTCCTTCCTTCATCCCACCTCTCTTTCTCACTCTGTTTGATCTCATTGTGATGTTGCCGTCTGTGCACGCATGGAGTTGATCACCGTGGCTGATGGGTTTTTATTTGGGAATGTTGACAAGTTGACAGGCAAGGCGCAGCACTGACATCGAACCTCACTCCACTGTCAGAACGAGAGAGAGAGAGAGATACAGGGAAAGAGAGAGAGAGAAGGGGGGGAGGGGGAGAGACAGAGAAAGAGATAGGGAGAGAGGGGGAGGTGAGAGAAAAGGAGGAGGAGAGATGAAGGGAAAAAAAATGACTTCACGGCCACGACTGGACTGCCCCCTTTTTTTCCCCTCAGCCTCTCTCTGTCTATCAACTTTTTTTCCTCCGTCCTCCTCCTCCATGTGTTTTTTTTAAATGATTTGGGGAGAAGAGGGGAACAAGCATTCAGAGCTTGGCTGACGGTGTAAGCAGGAGCGTCACATAGGAAAACGGGAGCCTAAGGGGCAGCACACCGGGACTGAAGAGGATTGAAGAGGCTTGGGGGTTTAAGGATCTGATGCACAAACTAAAAGATTGACTTACAGACAGAAGAGGCAGGAAGAAGGAGAGAGAAAGGACATATACATTAACACAGACTCTGAGCTTCAGGCAATACATTTACACAGGCAGACTGTACAAAAAGCAAGGAGAAAGCCAGATATACTGATTTATTTTTGTAGACAGGCAGGCACATACCTTGTGAGCAAGCTTAAACATTTTTCCAGACGGGATTGGAGTTTTCTTCCACTGGAGAGAGAAAGAAGCAGATGGACAGAGGCACATTTTGAATGAAAAGAGAAGAATCCTCCTCTTCATTCAGCAATGCTTTTGAGGAACTCTGCTCTAAACTGTTGCTGTCTGCTATGTTCCTGGACGCTGACACAGGCATAGGATACGTTTAAATTCACTGAATTCCTCTCGAGAAGAGGATCCACGTTGTCTTTTTCTTTCTACAAAGTCTTTCTTCAGTGCAGGTGTGTGCTGACTGTCACTATGTTTTCTCAAAGGTACTCTTTATCACCATCATGGACTTCTTGCCTTTTGGTCTTGTGCATCCTGGATGTATGGACCACAGCCCAACAATCCCAACCCAAGCTGCAGTCCCGCCGGTCCAGGCAGATGCCATCCCTGACCTCCTCCTCGTCAGCCGGCAACCTGTCAGAGAGTGCGGAGAGCAAAGTGGAGCGCCTCGGCCAGGCGTTCAAGCGAAATGTCCGGGAGCTACGAGAAAAAAGCTCCTGCTTGGACCTGGTCTTCCTGGTGGATGAGTCGTCCAGTGTCGGTGCCAATAACTTCCTGAGCGAGCTGAGGTTCATACGCAAGATGCTCTCCGACTTCCCTGTTGCGCCGGAGGACACGCGGGTGGCGTTGGTCACCTTCTCATCCAAGACCCATGTGGTGACGAGGGTGGACCACATCTCAGCTCCTAAGTCCCACCAGCACAAGTGTTCCCTGTTAAACCAGGAGATCCCAGCTATCAACTACAGGGGAGGGGGCACCTACACGAAAGGAGCCTTCCAGAGGGCAGCGGTGAGTCAGACCTAAAGATAAAGTGAACATTAATGTCAGTGAGGCATGCGTGTCAGTCTGTGTGCCTAAAGGTGCCTGCAAATGTGTGCATATGTTCATGCATTTCCTTGAATTTTGCTCACTTTGCATCTTCATAATGAACCTGAGTTGCTTTTTTATAAACCTTTGGTGTGTGTGTGTGTGAGATTGATTGTGGCTTAGTAAAGTTGATGTTAATGAGGCCCTGCGTGGCCTTGCTGTTGCACCTCCCGCTTCCTCTAAATTACACACCAGCAGATAGTGAGGGGAAGCTGCTTGCCGGCTAATTGTTCAGGAGTTTCCAGTGATAAAAAATTAAGATTGAGCGCACGCATGCACAGACGCTGCAAACCATGCGTAGGTTTGGAAAAGTGGAACAAGTAGCAAGACGTTGGTTTGTGAAATGTGGGCAGTGTGGTTTAGATGAAGCTTTCTGGGTGACTATGAATTTGCTTCAATATTTCTAAAAAGGCTTAGTCAAGTTCTTTCTTCTGAAACAGAAGCAACACAGGTTGTAATCCTGCATGTGTTGTAGAGGCAGGGATTTGGGGGTTATGCTAGGTTACGGGGGGTCAAAATGTTAGCTTGTTTATGGTTTGTTGATTTGAGCTGCCTGACACCCAGCCGTGCACACACACACACGCACCGAGGTGAGGACATATGGCACAGTTCATCCGTCAAGTCCAAGCAGCCCAGCTGTAAAAGCTGCGTTGGTGGTATAGGGGCTAGTCCTGTATAAACACCTCGCTCATGCCTCAGATCTGCCTCAAGTTAGAAACTTCGTGAGCATCATTTTAAATGCACACAGGACACGATTCAGGTGGTTTCGTGGTCTGCTGATAGCTGCTGCAGCCACACAGATGGAAGGACGAATGGCTGGCATCATGGCTTGGTGACAAAAACGCATAATAGATGTTATGACTGGGTGCACTGAAGTTAGAAAACCCCTTTGAAACTGCCGCACATGTGATAACAGCTGATTGATGTCCAAATGACTAAGCTAGTTGCTGTGCAGTGATGAATAAAAAGGTTGTAGAGCGACAAAGACCACATCCAGTCAGTGATCATCATCTGGCACAGAAGCATCAGTTTTACCAATATGATCCCTTTAAAAGCTGTATCACTTTGATGCTCCATCGCTTACTTTCCCTGAATGCATTGTGGATAATAAACAAGTCACGTTTAGTTTCTCATACCAATAGGTATGCCTAGGTAAGCTGAGTTTACTGAGTTTTACCAATCCATACCTGTTGAAAGCTAATAGCCTTGGCCGGTATTCTCCGGCTTAGCGCTGAAAGCTCGGCCCTCAGGACAGGTTTTCAGCTCGCCCTCCTTCCTTAAGTGCTGATAAGGAGACTGCTGGCTGCATCCCAGCTGCTAAAGACCACAACAATACCAAGAAAAGGCTTTCCGGGGTCAACTTTAGTGCTTTTATCATTATTCAAAAACACTCCGAATGTTTTGGGTGATTTATCAAGTGATGTAGTCGTCTAAATCAGCCAAAGGGCCAATGGCTTCAGAGAAAAAGCAGGTAAACTGCTGCTTTGGCTCTTGAGTTGGCTTCCAAACAAAGTCTGATTTAAAACAAAAGATTAAATGACATTCTGTCACAGTCAACAAGCACCGCTGTATTTCTTTCCAGTATGCCATCTGCATGGCGAGAGTCTGTAGGCCGAGCGGAGCGATGTATGAGTAATGGGAGAGCTACGTGCAGCCTACCAGAGCGGAGATGCTTTTTGGAAAGATAGATGAGCCTAGCAGATACAGGCCGAGAGGCAGCAGATCAACCGGTACTCCAGAAACCACCCCACACCTGATGGATTCATCCTGACGTCTACTGTGTCTTCACAAGATCAAGAAGTGATGTCTGTGATTTATCTCCCGATCGCTGCGATACTTTATCGTCCGCCTGAATCTGACTGCAGAGAGAAAAAAAAAAAGGGGGTGTTTGTCATCTCTTTCCATTTATCTGCGTAAAGGATGGGTCTGCTAACGCTAATCTACAAAGCGCATATCCGCCTGTCATCGTATAGAGACCGAACTGTAGGGCGAGTGTGTTAAATTGGGATTTTCGCAGCGTGTGCGAGTGCATGTAATTAGTGATTTTGTGCTTGTCTTTGTCAGTCCATCTGTTTTACAAAGAAAGTGAGACAGTGAAAGTAAGAGAGAGGAGATAATTGATAATTGCATTATAATAATAATAATAATAATGCCATATTTTATTTCCTTGGCTGGTCTTGACTGTTCTAAGTGCTGTAGAAAGCTGGGATCCATTAAGAGACATTTTTCCACCAGCCGTGCATGTAGAGACAGGGCTCTCCTCCAGCACTCTTCATCTCTGTCTCACTCTGCGTCTCTGCCGTCTGTCTGCTGTCTCTCTTTTCACCCAATGCATCATACATTAGGTTTAAAGCATCAATGTATGTAGCTTCCAAAGGGAATTTTCCACTTAGTTTAGGCGAATGTTGTATTCCGTGTTAAGCTGATTGTATACAGTAAAGGTGCAAACACACACTTGTTCTGAATGGCCTCGCTCTAGGGCGTGGCAAAGAAGTCTATTTGTCATAGAAAGATGTGAGATGCAATTAATTGAAGAAGTGAGACTTTCTAAAAGACTTTCCTTGAAGGCATTCGTGGTTTTCTACTCAGGTTTACACTTGAAATGTAATGGAAGAATGACAAAAGAGAGCTTGAGAGAGAAGTTCAAATCCTGCATTCTTTTCGCACCGACGGAAATCCAATCTCTGCGCAATGTGTTGGCTTGTTGGCTTTGGAAAATACCAAAAATAGTCGGATGCCCCCAAGATTCCACTTGGAAAGTGGGTTACAGACACTGTTACTTTGACTCTGACAAGCAATGTGTTCGGAGCACACTGAGGGTTGGACGAGTTTTAGATTCCGTTGCCAATAAGGTGCGGATACAAATTCATCACTCAAAAGAGTTGAGGTTCGATACCCAGCTCTTCTCTTTTTTATACTTTACTGATAAAAAAAACAAAACAAACAGCATCTGTGTCAGTGTTTGAAATAACATGGATGAAGATGCATGTCATACACGATGAGTTTATTAAGCAGCACTTTGTCATAAGGATTGACTGCGCCTCATTTCGCGATCTGTCTCTCCTCGCGTCTGCCACGATAACCTGGCAGCTGATGACATCACTCGCCACGCTGTAGATTTCCAGCTCTTTCATGATCGCTGTACAAAGGCGCTGATTGATTACCTTCGCTAAACGTTTTCAGGCCCTTGAGGAGTAGCTACCGTACTCTACCTGAGACAGAAGTAGTTCACGTCGCCTCCTCCGAGCTGAATCATATTCCTTTCCTCTCTGCTTACTGTAATTGCCCTGAAAAAGTCAATCCATTTTCCTGTTCTTTTTTAGCTCTCGTTTAATTTATTTTCCATGCATTTGCCTTTTACATGACCAAATGTCCAAAAGGGAATGTGGCTCAAAGTCTTTCATTTTATTCTATTGGTTGCAAGTAATCTTGTTGATCCAGGAATTATGGCTTTTTCCATTGTTGCCTTCATTATAACTTGCTTTGGATACGAGTGTCGGCTCTAAAAACACAGCGAGAGAGAAGACTGTATCTGCGATAGCCAGTTAAAAATCCCCACCATGACTTGTTTTTCATCTCATCATTTGTCCTCATGCTGATCATTCTCCTCTGGGTTGCCATGCTTTGCTAGATAAACCCCCCCCCCCGCCCTTGCTCTCTGCAGGCAGGCCCGGCTTTGCCAAAGAAACACGAGCACTAAACTGGACTTGGCGGCTTCACTGTGTCAGTCGGCCTGCAAGGTTGCATAAGACACAGACAGATGGGCAGCGTGTGAAGAGGAGTGGCAGAAAGATGGAAGAATGAGAGGAAAAAAGTAGAAGAAGGAAGGGAAAAAGCCCTGGGTCAAGGAATTGATAGAAAGAATGTGGCTGTTTCTGGTGGTTATTCACAGTAATGGTTTTACCTGACTGTTGGTTAGGCCTGAGTCTGGCTCAAAACAGACTTTAGAGTAGTTAAAAAGTGTTAGCCACTTAATAAAAGGAGCATTTTGCACAGCCAGTTTGTTTTTGAGACTAAAATCTGAATAAGTTGGACTAGCAGGTGGGTTATTTTCCCCTGATTCCTCCAATGACCCCTAATGTGCTCAACACACATACATGTAGCTTATGAACCAGCTACATGTCTTTACATGGTTGTCATTATATATTTCAGAGAGGTCATGTTACAGACCCAACTGGAGTGCGTGCATGAGAGTGTGTGCGTTTGCATTTATGGACGTTGTGCTTGTGTCCTCAAACACAGAGCTCCAGACTTCCCAAATATCACAAACGTTTTTCCCGCATGTTTCCAGTCCTGCAAACATCCACCGATAATGAATTGAGCAGAGCAGTTGGAACCCGGCCCAATCTCAAAGTTTGCAAACTGTTTAGTTTTCATTTTAAATCAGAGTGTCTCGCCAACTTCCAAACCTTGTAAACAAGCCATTTTACTTAAATAGTCATTACAGATGTACAATTAAGCATAATGCAAACTACACGTTCTAATACTCTACTCGTATTCTTTAGAAACACATTCTTTTCGAGCGTAGCTGCCATGTTTTTCCCGTTAGAAAGCTTGAATCAAAGCCCACATTCGTCCTGTAAAATGTACAAATAGTCCAAGTTGGTGCTTCAGAGAAGGAGAACACTTGTCAATCACACTTCATACAGCTCTGCTTGAGATGATGCCGTTCTTTATTGAGCTTTGCCAGGCCACAGTAAGCGAAACAAATATTGAGGGTTGGGTTTGTGAGGCCCCCGTCTCATTCCAGTGGGTCAACGCTGTTTCTTCCATTTCTCCCATTTCTCCCATTTTCATGCCTCTCCATCATACTCTCCTTCAGAGCCTCACACCTCCCCTGCACTGTGTCAGGCAGGGGAACGCTACAGTCATCAGCTTTGACGCATTACAGTCAAAATATGCGGTATTGTCTTTCAAAACATTGTCTATTAGATTAAATGAGGCTTGTGTAAGTTGCTTATATTTGGCCCGTGGAGACGTACTGAAGAGACGTTGTACATTCTTGGCCTGTCTGAAGTGCGCACACACATTTACACTTGATGTTTCAGAGTCTGAGCCTGAGCCTGAATTTCTGAATAACCAATAATGAGATGTAGAGTGCAGCAAAGGTGGGAAATGAACACCATCCATCACCTGAATGCTGGAAAATGTTGCCTACTATGAGTGACTTTTAGAGGCATTTTCATTTCTAGAAAACATGTTTGCTCACTGGAGCATGTTTTTATTCTCTTGGCTGAGTCACATGGGACATTTTCAAACAAGCCAGTGAATTCTCACCAGCACTAAATTCAAAGTAAACTCTCGCTATAAGGAAGTGGGAGGTGACGCTGTACAGAGATTACACGGAGAGCTACTTTTTCACCCAGAGGAAAAAAAACGTATTTCCATTTCAAACCTGACTAAAACCGGAGCAAGTGTACGTCTGTAAAAGGGAAGACGACTGCAGCGATATAAAAAGAGCTGATGCAAACAAGTGCCCACTGCAACAAATGAAAGCAAGGTGCATCCCTTTGAACTGGTCCCCAAGGCTGGACTCTGCCATGATAAGAGGATAAGAAAAGTCTCTGTTTCCTGTCTGCGCAACTGCCACTTCCCACCATCTCACCCTTAATCATTTCCTCCCCCTCAGTCCGTCTGCTTCTTCCCTCTCCTCCTCCTCCTCCTCCTCCTCCTCCTCCTCCTCAGTGTCTGAGGGTCTCTAGCAGGGTTGGATGAGACAGAAGGATGAAGCAGACAGGCCGCCTCACCTACCAGCCAGAAAAGCCCTGATAAGACAGACAGGAACGTCCACAGACACCAGACCAACAGATTTAAAATTTCTGAGTCTGCAGTGGGATCTGGGTCACTACCATTACTGTTCATAGCACCTCATACATCTGTGAAATGATTAATCAGGACAGTAAATTGAGGCTTTGAAATAACACATATTGCATTTTGTCCCCGAAACATGACGAGTGGTGGGATGAGCAGTATTGGTTATCTCAGTTTGGCTTTTAAAGATGAAGCATGTAACTTTAAGAAGGTGCAAACTACAGCACAGACGATGCAGTGTGTCTCTTGTAAAGTTTTACCAGGTGTAGTTGGTTTTATTTGTTGAAGCTCTAAAGTTAGACAGCAGTGACATTGACAAGCCTCAATTTCTCAAACATATATAGATTCATACAAAAATAACGCCGCTCAATCATCACTAATGACCCATTAGAAGAGTCTGCGCGTCATTCTCTATGAAAATGTAGCGACCAGGTGCCAGAAGTTAAGCACCCGTCCAAGAGGAAGCTATTAAAATGGCGGATACAGTGGCGAAAGAACACAAATATAGCGAGGTGAAACGCCAAGCGGACGAAGCTTGTGCCAAAACAAGAGAGAATTCAACTTGTGCCGCGTTAAGACAATGTAAAAGTCCACGTGTGACACCTTGTCATGAGTTTAATACGGTATGTATGAACCTGAATGACGAACACGGTCTCTCGTTTCACAAGAAAAAGTAATCATTGGAGTCTGAAAAGTAAACATCGTTTTGTGTGACAGCATCGGTTTCTTTCCCGTCAATAATCATCACGTGATCCCCGCGTTACGGTGGAAAACATGGAGCTGGATCAAAAGCAGCTAAATAGACGTCTTCTTCTCTTCTTTCTGGTTCACGACTTCGTTTGGTTCTTGTGTTTCTGTTTCTTCTTCAATGTTTAGTTTCAGAATGACTGAATGTATATAGGATTTGACGTCATTACACAGTCTATTGGTTTTGGAAAGTAGGTGCTACCCGAGAGTCAGTTTTTCCAAATGCAGACGACATATTTCAAATGTGATTTTGGTGTAAGCAGATATCTTAATATAACTTGCGACATAATAACATAACATACTTTACTCTAATGGCCTGAAATCATATTGTAATAGGAGGGAATTTTTTTCACAATGATCTAATTTTGAAAGTCCGCTCGTTACACACACTTTACTGGGTGCTTACCTGGCACGTGTGCTCAGTGCTCGTAGTTGGAAAGTTATTCAGAAACTGTCATGGTGATGGAGACCATAGACTCAACACGCGTGCGTGTGTGTGTGTGTGCGTGCGTGTGTGTGTTTTGGGTTTAGGAGGAAGAAATGCTTTAGTCTCGGGTTCTGGGCCTCTTCATACTTAATCATTCTGACAGAAATATTCTCCAGTCTCTTCTTTCTTAACTTTGTCTATCAACCTCAAATATGCTTCACTGGAGCTTTTACCGAGCTGTTCTTCTTCACGTGTTGTCATCATGAATACTTCTGTTTGGAGGAGTGGGCTGGAGGGATTTTCTTTTTTTTCATATCGACTACTTGCGCTAAAACATTTTGATTACGCAATTTCTCAAGCTGTTGAAATGTGAGGATTTGTTGCAGATTTGCTGCTTCTCTTTGTCTTTTATGATCAAACATATTTGGGTTAGACAAATGAGATCTACAAAGCCTCTCTACACCTGCCTGGCACAGTTGGCGACTCGCTGGTGAACATTGTGGCGTATTTAGCAGCCAGAGAGCCTGATGCTTCCCTCAGGAGTTGGTAGAGACATAAACGGAGCTAAAAGAAAGTGAATATTACCATAACGTAGGACCCTGACTGTCACATATCTGGCGAGGTGTTGACAGACAGACAGACGGGGAGGGCAGAGATGCGCATGCTGAGAGCTCAGTGGTCATGGCAACGGGTGTATCTGCATCTCACTATAGTGCAGAAAGGCTCACAAGAGGCTGGACATGTCCCAATATGTGCAACCTGTCAGAAAACAGGATGCTTCTCTCTTTGAAGGCGTCCCAGCTGCTGGGAATGCTGCAGTCTCTTCTCTTTCACACAGCCTAACGTCTACTATGGAAGCCATTAAAACATTCTTAAAAATGCAGATTATCTCTGAGTCTGAGGCATTTTATCAACCAAGAGTTTAAGCCAAGCATTGTGCAATCTGTAAAATAGCACCACAGTTTCAATCTTTGTGTTCTGAACCATTTTCTATTAGATTTTCCAATCGCTGGATATCTCATTTGGAACAAAACCCTTCAATTTGTCAGAGGGAGACTTTTTCATAGGCCAATCCAAGGTCACTAGTTTCCTCCAACAACTCTCCAAGCATCCTGGTCCCATCTGTATTCACTACAGCCGCCATAGACTTGGCAGCGTAAGACCAGGCTATATCCTTCTACTGCCTTTATCTTTCCTCATATTCAGATCTCTCTTTAGTGTCGGCAAGAAAAGTCCTGGTGTCTGTAAGGGGAGAATGAAACAAGCTGGTTTGATTAGGTGTTAACACAATACCACCTCATTTTTAACAATTTATTTTTTAGGCTTTGGATAAAATGCAATTTGGAGAGCACACACGTATATATATATATATATATATATATATATATATATATGGTATATTTATTAGCCTGTGTAAGTGAGTGTTAAAGAAACTGATGCTCGTGTGATAGATCCTGAAGTAGCTGGCAGCCTTGAAATGCATGGAGCGGATCTAAATCTGAGTTTGTTGGAAGGGACGCATGTGTGCATCCATATGATCGTCATCTGTTATTTTTCCAGAGAATTTTCGACAGCTTGCTGTAAAATCAGCTTCTTTTTTTTTTTTGTTCAGTTATTCCAGACTTTTGCTGAAAGGTTGTAAATTATTACAGTTATTGCTGATAAAGTATTTGGCTTCTGCAAAAAAGCTGCTGAGTTTGTAGTCTTTTCGACTGCTGTTTAAATCACACTGTCTGCTTGTCACTGTCTCAGTTTTCCTCAGCACCAGGTGATCTGTCCATCTGTCGGTCTCCTTTTCATTCCTTTCCAGTTTGTCTCCACTTCTCCCTCTGCGTCATGCCTAATTTTCCTGCCTTGAGGGCATTCTCCAGCATTCTTCGGAGACGTCGGTGTATACTGTATGTGCTGCTTTGGATGTTATGGAGACTGTCCCACTTGGCCTCGAGCTAAAGCTGCTGCGGTCAAATAACTGGGCTTTGCTCCGGCCAAAACCAACGACTCCAGTTAGAGAAAGAATTAGTGAATAAAAATGAGGTGATTGAGGCCAGTGGAAACAACAGGGAGCGCGTGTGTGTGTGTGTGTGTAATGTGAGCGTGTGTGCTCAAGCAAGTTTATGTGAATTTATTTATGGACTTATCCCGCTTTGTTTCTCCGGATAAATTCTGATACATAAAGCTTTGAGCACACATCCAATACCAATTTTGTTTCGGTATCCCCGAGAAATGATTGGATCTATCTTGTGTAAAGTGCTATAACCACAGTGCACATTACTTCTTAATATGCACTGCAGAAGTTCGTACAGCAACATTTCTTTGAGGCTTTTGCTAATTTTGTTTAAATTACAGGTGTGTGCATGCAAAGGATACACACTTCTCCCCTCTCCCTTGTCTCCTTCTTTGCATGTATATCTAAAGCAGCACACACTACAGTTTATTTGCATGCTAGAAGATGGAAAGCAGACCCAGACCCTTCACTTTCTTCACACCACAACCCTGTCGCCAGGACAATCACTCCAAATCCTGAGTGGAAATGAGTGTGGCTCTGCGGCTGTGGATATTTGTCAGAATCGCTCCGTGACATCTGTCCGTGTCATCACCGTACGTGAGAAAAATGGGATTTACGCTTTTAACGAATGCTTGAAAGAAGAGGAGGCGGAATAAGCAAATGTTTCTCGTGTTTCACACAAAATGTAATTTTCCTTTTAAGGTATTTCTCATTCCTGTTAAATGCATCAGATACTTTGCCAGAGGGGAAATTACCACACCCCGCTTCTTCTTTCAACCCAGGCCCTAAGAAATTAGTCTCTTGCTACTTGCAACACTTAAGTCACAACTATCCTCTGCACCTTTTCTCACTCCTTTAAAAAAAAAAAAAAAAAAGGGAGGACAATCTTTACATTTCCCGGCTCTGTAAAACACAGATGTCAGTAAGTCCCCTCGACGGAAACAAGTGTAATTCATACCTTTCCGCATCGGCCCTACGCATCCGTCACTGTGTCATTTTCTGCGCGTTACCCCGACAGTTAAATGTTCCCCTGAGATGAGGTTTTCAGTTTTAATGACTGCAGAGACAGACTGCAACCAGATCTACAAAGTGGGGAGTCTCCAGGAGTCGCTGCTAGCTTATAAGGGCGGATTTTATCACTTCAGCCCCAACATGAATCACACGCTCATGCTCTCATGCATCCATCCTCCTCTGTGCTCTGCAGTTCTTCTCTGAAATGCATCTAATTAGCGTTTAATTGTCTGCAAGAGATTACCAAAAGAAATAGCTTAAAGCGAGTTTCACTGTCGGACGAAAAAACTCTTTGGTCAGTCACATGCACACACCTACACACATGCTCCTGCACACACACTTTCCTACACACACCGTGCTCACTCTCCTAACCTCACGCTCTGTTCTTTCCACTGAGCGTGCACACACACACACACACACACACACACACACACACACACACACAGGCACACACACAGATTCCCGCTCACTTAAAATACTGCTCAGCGATTGATAGGTGCTGCTGACACCAGCCTTATAGAACTCTCTGTGTGTGTGTGTGTGTGTGTGTGTGTGTGTGTGTGTGTGCGTGTGCGTGTGTACGTGAGAAAGTGATAAATGAAAGGCGAGGGGGTGTTGAGATGGAGAGGTACAGAGTGAAATGTGCGATTCAGAAAGGAGTGCTGAAAAGGCTTTGAAGAATAATACTCTGTCAGCAGGGTCAAAGGTCACGGAGGAGGAACTGCCTGTCAGCAGCTTCAGTGGCCTTCACTAAATGCCATATTAACGATGAATATCATTAGAAAACAGTGGTTTCTTGATGTCACTGGAAAAAGTTTCCACTCGGCCACCGTGCTGTGGAAACCATGGTTCCTTTAAAAGTAGGTTGTCTGGTATATATTTTTTGGATGAAGCTTTTTCTGCGTATTGAATAGAGGGATAGAGAGAGTCGACAAAACAATCATCACAATCATCATAATCATCACAATCATCATAATCATCACAATCAAACATCACACAGTCCATTAACAGCTGTTACAGCTTTCAAACAGGTCATTCTCAGTTTATGGAACTGGCTCTGTTGTTCACATTTTAGTTTTTCTAAGCAATTTAAGATATTCGCATTGTTGACAAATGATAATTGAAAAAAAAAAAATAATTGTGTGATCAAAGTCTGCGCAAAAGTTGCAAAATGTACCTACCTTGTGGTGCATTGTGTCTGTTGTTTCCATAATCAAGAATGAACTTTCAAATCTCAACATAAACATTTTTGGATAAGGATCCTATAAATTGTTTTCAATAATCGCTGAGCGGGACATTTTCCAGTTGAAAAATAAACTTCTCAATGCTCTTTTAGTGGATAAACACGGTGCTGGCAATAACAATCTTTGGTATTTCTGTGCAGCAATATTCATCAGCTATAATGGGTTTATAACATCTGCCTTGCCGATGTATCATTTGGCCTCTAATATTGAATGACGAACATGCACTTTCAATAAAGGAATTCATTGGGTTTGATGAGTGCGCTTGAGCTTTTCATCTTGTTGTGAGATCAATCACATACCTCTGAAATGCTGCTCCGTGCTCACAAAACGGGATTAAGTCCAATCCACAGCTTTGTTATTAAAGACTCAAATCACACAAAAATATTTTAGCATCAGGATTTACTTTGGCATTTTCAGATTAGGATTTACCCAAAAAACATCATACATTGGCACCTGAAGAATCCAAAACTATTTCAAAGAGCCAGTAGTGGCAAACTAAATAAGTTGTTTTTATGGGCTCAGGCGTGCGGTCCTATTAGTAAACCACTTGCTATGCTGAGGTTAGATTTTGAGAGTGCCAGATTCCATGGGGTTGTTTTCTTTGGTGAGTGAGTGTGTACGTGTTTGTCTGACTGTTTGCATGTCTCTGTTTGTTTGGATGACTATAAGGTAATTGGTTCACGTATATAAAGCCACAAATATGCCTACATCCTGTTGTCTTTGCTTTTCATGTCATTTCTTTCCCACTCACCGGGTCTAATTGTGCAAGGTTTCATTTTCTGGAACTATTTGTTGTGTTTTCAGCCTCAGTAAGAAACCTCGTTCCAAGCACTTACCCAAGTATAGAGGCTAAATATTCAGCTGCCTCAACTTTAATCAGTTCATGTTTGAAATACCGTGCGTTGGCAAGAAAGCCGTCCCCAAGGACCTGATATGGATCATCCAACGGAGGAGAACACAAAAGCATACAAATAAAATCTGTTTCAATTCAGGGTATCCAAACAGTAAATGCAGATGTTTCCCGGCAACAGCATATTTGTGTTGGTATTTTAGTTTTCTTGGAGAACAAGTACTGTGTGTGCAACATATTCGCATGTTCCACATTTCTCTTGATTTATGGAGAGGTTTAGAGCTTTGTAGAAATTCATGGCGACTCTAAAGTCTAAACAATCCCAAAATGTGTCGTCCTATTGAAATGACCTCCCAACTTGTGCTCCTATGTGATGTTGTGAGGTCTAAAATAACTTATCAACGAGCTTACCAAAGAGGGCTAAGTCAATAAATTTAAACCTCACCATTATTATGGACTACAAACACTGACGTCTCTCCAATTCGCCGCTCTATTAGAAGAAATCTCCACCTACAGCTGGTGCCAAGACGAATAAACCCCTCAGGAGAATAAAGGGGAGGTTATGAAGAGAGGAACATGAGAAAGAAATGCAACTACAGCAACAACAGTCAACATAACAAAGGAAAATGCTGCGTCTGTCTCCACAGTGTGGTCTGCGTTCAGTCTGGACGGGACGGGATATGTTTTCATGGACGCTTTAAGCCAGCGACTGTCCCCAAATCATTTCCCTGCGTATAAGCACTTTCAACACGCCAGTCTGGAGTCAAGCAAAGCATCGCACTTCACCACACTGTTGCCTTTGTTTATTTCAAAAATCAAGGCTTGGCCTTAGAGATGATGCTGTGGCTGCTCTGTGCTCGGCCAGTGAGGTAATGATCTCATGAACGTCACAAATGACATAACTCGTGGGATTTCTTCCACTATAAAACTTAATTCTGTTGAAAATGTATTTTTATGTCACATGTAGGTCATTTCCAACGCAGCCACAATACAGTTTAGTGACAGCAACATTTCCAGCTGTCTAAAATATCAACTTTAAGTATCAGGCTTTGATTAATTGATGCTGACCGACCACATAGGGATCAATCCATCAGTGTTTCTCTACTAACAGCAGCCTCAATGGACTCTCATCACCTACTTGCTGCTACTGATAACACACAAACAATGACTAACTGAAGGAGAAATAAGTACAGCAGATGTATCAAACCACCACATCAGAGAATCACTCCTGGACATTGCAGATCGATGACGTACAAGAAAACATCAACAGGATATTTAAAAAACAAAACAAAACATGGCCAATAGGCTGTAGCTGAATGAATGTGCTGTATTAGCCTGCTCCTGCAGCAACAGTTTGTTGAGCCTAATACATGTGCAAAGTATTAAGCACGCTCATCTGATTAAAAACATGAAGGCAGCAGGGAAACGTATCATGATGAAATTTGCCAGGAACCGTACGACGCACTCGGTGATTTGTGATATATTGTGCAAACGATGTGTGTACGTTCGCTTGGAGAACGTTCAAGATGTCAAAATAAAACGGATGAGATCGGATATGCAATAGTGAGACCTCCATAAAAAAAACGGACGAGCTGAAATACTACGCTGAGAGAAACGGAAAAAAACACCATTTCAATATCGAAGATGTCAAACGCATGCCGTGTACACAGAAAACAAAATATAATGCATATAAATAACCCAAGATATATGACGTGAGGCAGGTTGCCAAGCCAAGTCCAACCCAACTGGCACTCAGGCCGTAGCTGCTCTTGTTATTCTTCGTCCCACTCAATCAAACCACCTCTCCTCGTCCAATTACCCAGAATGCCGTGTCCGATTGGAACACGGTCAGTGCCTAAAGTGTTTCTCTCAGCGCTTCGTTCCGCCAGCACAACACTGAGACCAGTGGGGGAATAATTGAATGAGTTTCTCATTTGCCAGCCAAGATAGCCTTTCCCCTTGGCATCACATTGTGGAATCAGCTTATTTCTCTCTCTTTCCTGTGTCTCTCCTCTCGTCCTTCCTGGTTGAGTTGTGCAGTTTGATGGATGGTGTTGTTACAGAAACCTTCGAGCTAACACACACGGCCGTCAAGCTCGCCGTGTCTGGCAATTAACTGACTGTCTGCACTCTCTTCTCCAACACTTTGGATGCCATCGCACTTATTTGCCAAACTGGGCTGAGCTTGGGCCTACTTCGAAAACAAGATTACGCAGGCAGGCTTTAGTGAAGACTTTTAAATCATTAGTTAGCGCTAAGTAAGTCAGTGGCCGCCAAATTGGGAGCATTTTTCTGTCGTGGTTCTCCTGTTCTGGAAATAGTTTTCCATCCCTAAAATTTTGCCAACTGCACCCCAGACAGGTTAACAATTATCCAAAAACATCTTCCGTGGTTTTGGGAACCTGCACATTAAGCACAATGATTGATGAAGGATCCTCCTCTTGAAATATTGTGCGTTTTGTGTCTACTCCTCCTAAAGTACAGATCCAAAATGCCTCTGGGACGGGACGCCATGTGGGGTAAATGCACTGGTGTGAATGCTCAGATATCGTTCACTATCTGGGAAGCGACACTTTCGAGTATCAGTTCCGGTGTCAGTTCCAGTTTGTTTCCAGCTCAGCTCCGCAGTGTGAACAAGCGCTCTCGTCGTAGTGTTGATAATGGACAGAAACTATACACAGACGAAGTCCCACGTCTGGTTTATTACTCCTGCAGAGTGTCGTCCTGACATGGTGACATTTTTCCCCACTTGTTTGCACGCTTTTCTTTACTTGCCCCCATACAAGTTGTTTCATTTATTGGCGGTTGAATAACAACAAAGACTTAAGTTAATTGTCGTGTTTTGTCCATTTCAAACTTGCGGCAAGCTGCGCATTTCATTATTGGAATTCCCCCGCATCCTCTATTGCCACCCAACTAGACTTCTGTTTCCAGGATAATTGAAACGCTCACTTGCTTCAGCCAATAAACTTTGTCTTTACCCGCTGCCATTTTCTCACGAATGCCCGACATGAACAAGCTCTCAACAGAGATGAGCAGGAAGCCTGATGATTCACTCCTTAATTCCATTATCAGCTCCGTGTACGTGTTTCCTATCAGGCAAGACGAGACTTACTAGCCCGACGTGGCATTTTACTTGCGCCGGGCACTCGGTCAATCCTTATAGTCGAGCCCTGCATGTGACTGTCGAGGAAAAACAGCTGGACGGCGGCACAGCGGGTTCAGCTGCCTTTACTGCCGTGATGGAGAATTAATTAACTTTGGAAACGTTAGGATGCAAGATCAGTTGGTTTGCATGTTTTTGGCCATTAACAGCGCATTGGGCAGAACGTCTCCGACAGCATAGCATAGATAATTAATTCCAAGGAACAACGCTTCAGCTTTTAATATTCTGCCAAGTTAGAATACAGTAGCTTCTTGTCAAAGTGCAGTTGTGAGCACATGCTTGTTGGCAGCCAATTCTAAATTGTGGGTGTTGAATGAACCAGAATGAGAGAATTTTCAAACTTGTGTTAGCAGGTAACAATAAGCTACTTTGCCAAAAAAAAAAAAAGATGACCTGACATTTATGAAATGGACTGACTGTCTGCCGTGGCACATTTCAAGTCTCTACAAGTTGATTTACATACCACACTTTCACGAAGCGTAACTGACAGGCTGAGCAAATGAATGTAAAAGCTTTTTATTTAAGGACTTTACTTTAGGAAGTGTTCTGTGTAAAGTATACATGATTTGCAGTATCTTTGCAGGCGAACACATGCAGAACCACCTGTATGGCCCTCACAATCCTGGGTGGCCCTTACTGTGTCGGCCTCGTGGCGTCCCACTGAGCAGAACTAGAGCAGGGAGAGTTTTGTGCAATAAACTTAGTTAAACAGAGATGATGTGGCTAGAAGTATGGAACTAATGGAATTGAATCTTACAGCAAATGTTGAGAAATACAACATATTTAAGGAAATGCTTTATATTTGCTCTTAAGTTAAAACATTTCAGCATTAATTTGCCTTTAATCATGTGATCCAAGCCCAGTTAAAAGTTAAGATATTTTTTGAATCAGAAGCCTTTTTATTACCTGTGAAGCAGTACAGGAGGAACACAAGCAAGATGTTTATGGCACAAAAGTTCCTGGCATATCACTGATTTCCAACAGGAAGCAAATGATCTTTGCAAGTGACCTAGTTTATTTCAAATATCCAAAGCATGTGTCCCTGAGATGTTGCTCAATAATGCCAAAGTTAAGTGTCTGCCATTGTGTATACGTGTGTGCATGTTGTTCTTTTGGGCCCCTGCAGAGTTGTTGTTGTTATTTTTACCACCCAAGCCAAGAGCAGATAGCCTGTCAAAACAAGCGCTCTCACTTCCGATGGGGACACAGCTTTCCCGAGCGGATGCAGTTGGGTTGCGGGTTTTTTTTTTTTTTTCTATCCGCTTTGGAATGCCTGCAAATAAAGTTTTTTGTTTTTGGAAGGTGGATCTTAAGGAAGTGAAAAACCATGTCAGAGAATGACCGCAGAGCCCGGGATGCACACTATTTGATAGACCACATTGAAAACAGTGAAAATTCCCATAAAACCAAAATGCCGGATGATTCACTGCTCAGCTGACGTGTGTGTGTTGAGGTCAAACTGTACATGACCGGCACAACAAAACTATATGACTCTTATCTGGTCGACTTATTTGCTGCAGGACACAGTTCAAATACATTGTATTCCATTTTATTGTGTTTTTAGATCGCGAACTAAAGTTTAGAAAAGTATCGATTTGACTCATCCTGATTTCAATCCCCCCTCTCTTTCTTTTTCTTTCTTTTTTTTACTGCTTTATTCAATGAGGTAGCCACTGTTGCAAATGGAGTAAGAAATAAATCATTAACTAGCTTTGCTCGGAGCCAGGTGGGTTCGGCCTCTGATCAAAGTCACAGGAGGGGCTGACGGGAGGCCAGCAGTGCAGGGGAGATGGTGGGGGGGGGGGGTCCTCATTTAGCATTCAGAATAGCTGCCATGCATATATAAGCCTTTGATTAACAGCTGGGGCACCTTGGCACCATCGTTAGCCCCTCAAGGTGTGGAAAGGTTTCCTAGTCTGATCTGCCAAATGCAATGAGGTGCCTTCTTTTGAAGTTCTAATCATACAAGCATCTGTTTGGAGACGGAGAGTCCGTCAGATTAAGGATCCAGCTTTTCATCAGCGGACTGATGGCTTTATTTATATTATTTATGTATATTGGTGGTTCATCAGTGGATTGGAAGACGAGTGCGAGGAGAGTATCGCACACATGGCTGGATGTTGAAAG
>CALSBV010010748.1:2581332-2595709 GCA_943590825.1 Bovichtus diacanthus
TCTCTCTCTCTCTCTCTCTCTCTCTCTCTCTCTCTCTCCCCCCCTTGCCAAAGTTCGAGGCGTTTTGGATTCTTCTCACTAATATTCCCTGCAGGCCTGTTGCTCCCTGCACTATCACCGCTGCTTTGACAGATATCAACGGCTCCAAACCAGACACACTTAAACTGTCCCATTGCTGCCGGCTTATTATCTCTTCTTTGGCATTGAAGTGTCTGCCAAGTGCGTAATTGAAGAAATGAATGGGATGTACAGCACAGAGAGGCCTCACGCTGACATACAGCTGTTCAAGGAGTGCTCGGATGCATGTACAAAATAAGTAAAATATTAATTTTTGTGTACTGCATTTGACCCATCCTAATTATTTAGGTCATCTAGAGCCATAATAGTTTTCTGAAATAAAATGTGGTTGTTAAGTTATGTTTTGCAAAGTTCACCCATTGTTTTGTGCAGCATTTTATTTGGTTTAAGGAAGATTAACATTTTAAGAATGTGTGCGAGATAATAAGCAACTTGCCTTTATTCTTTCAGCATGTTGGCTGAGTCTCAGACGTGTGTGTGTGTTAACCTTTGAAGAGCTCATTCCACTTTTTCTTTAATCTCTTTCTTCATCCCTCTGTTATTACAGTAATATATTTTGTTAGTATTTGCGGTAATGATCCGAGAAAATATGTGTTCATGACTGGAAACGTGTGGAATTTAGATCATATTTATAATGATCCTATAATCAATCAGTCAGGAGCTTATTTTCTTTACTTGCAGGCTTTTTTGTACAAACACACACAGACAGAATGTGTTTGGACTTCCTGCTGTCACCTCGAGCAGCCAGTGTGATTGTTTTTATTTGATAAATGCCATGTTTGGATCATTAACCGCGGCTTTGTGTATTGTATGCCTTGAACAATAAGGTGCATGCAGAGAGTTGCACTAAAGGGCAGCCCCTTCCCGCACACTGACTCCTGTGGTTGCCTTTATGTTAATACTCTGACCTAAAGTATGCAGAGGCAAATTGGGAGGGTGTTATTAGTGGGTATGCATGCGTATGCTCCGTTTGGTGGCACCGCCGCAGTCGCTAACACCAGCTGACTCATGGCTAAGGCAGAAACCACTGTGGTCCAAAAGCACTTTGAGCAGACGCCTAATAAAAGACCTAAAAACACCCCTAAACACTCACGCATACAGTATTAACACATAAAGAGGAGACAGCTAGGCATCCAAGCAAGTGTGCACACATCAATTTGTTCGCTGTTATTGTGTGTGCATGAAATTTGAACACGCAGACACAAATATCACTGCGCTGACAGCTGTCAGGAGCCGCGGAGGACCAGGGAGGGCTCCTCTCTGCTAATGCGCCAGCCTGATGGGGTGCACTGACAGCTGGGAGCGGCCGTAGCGAACCTCACAGGCTGGGAACCGTAGCAGCAGGCAGCCCGGAGCTTTGAGGATCAGAGAAACCAGGCTCTCCCTCTCCTCTATTCTCTCTCCATCCTCCTTTTACTCCCTCGCTTCACGGGCTCTGTAATTACGCCGCTCCTGCCAGAGCCGCTTGAAGTTTAGCCAATTAGACAATAAAGACCAGAGCTTTCTCTCCTGCTCTGTTTCCCTCCCTGGTCACACCCTTGCGTGTCTCCTCTTGCTTTACCTCTCGTATTTTACAGTCTGCCTTGTGTAGCTGAATATTACGTCCTGTTAGTACAGAAAAGTCCTCCACCTCCTCCCAACACACATCCTTTGTTCCCCACTCATTCTGTAATTCTTTATGATTTACTCATGACCTTTTTAGCTTTTAGTAAGTAAGCAGATATCTGCTGACTTCATCTTGGCTCATTCTGCCTCTTCAATTGCTTTTATTCTTTTATATTTCCCTCTACCTTGTTGCTCCAACTTCTTTTCCCTTTCATCCATTGTTCACTGGGTTTTGTCCACATAACCTCTTAACCTAATTAGAAACACCCTTACAGCAAACCTAGGCATTGTCAGCTCGGCCTCCACGGCGAAGCTAGCAGATGGTCCCGTTGTTTTTTTTCTCTTTACTCTAGAGAAAATAAAGATATGTTTCTGACTTTAATGTCCTGTCTAATTGTATGTGGTGGATTGTAAACGGTGGCTAAAGTTAGTTTGGGAACTGTAGCCGGTGTCTGGGGCGGACACAGCAGCCTGGTCTGCATTACCCAGTGTTCTCTGGTGGTTTGAGACCACTGGCAAGCAGCTGCGTAGTCTGTAGGAGAAATAATTACAATTGTAGAGCTTTCTCCTTCGTTTCTGTCCCTCCTCCCCATCGTGCCCTCGTTGCCTGTCTTGCTGATGTAGGGTTTTGAGGAACCCTAGAATTGAGGGTTGTTTTTAGTGGTTGTGTGTGACGTTCTTCTTCGTTATTTAGTTTAGTCATGTCACTAAAGCTGGAGCTATGTTGGTAGCGTGCTGGCAGGCAGAGAGACAGGATGTGTGTATTTGAATGGTCAACCTTTGCAAAACACTAACAGCACGGTTACACTAACGAGGACACAGTGTCGTCTCGCTTGTCAGCTTAATGTTTCTTGTGCTTTGAAAGTGCAACGTCAAAGGTCCTCTGAGAGTTTAACCAACGTGAAGCAAAAGAGGTATAAATCGGGTTCGATTTTTTAACTTAATGAGTTTATTTTGTCTTCTCTGACAGCAAATCCTCCGACACTCCCGAGCCAACGCCACTAAGGCCATTTTCCTGATCACTGATGGCTACTCCAACGGCGGGGACCCTCGGCCGGTGGCGGCAGCTCTGAGGGAACGTGGCGTCGAGATCTTCACCTTGGGCATCTGGCAGGGTAACATCAGGGAGCTGCACGACATGGCCTCGCCCCCCAAGGACCAGCACTGCTACCTGGTGCACAACTTTGCAGAGTTTGAGGCCCTAGCTCGTCGTGCACTGCATGAAGGTATGACGGACAGATGAGGGTTACTTAAACCGATTTGTTGTGCGATGGTAAATATATATATATATATATTTTTAGGGACTTCCGGAGGAGTTACCTCAATTCATAGAAACATCTGTGATCTCACTTCACATGTCATAAAGACTTAATAGACGTCACCTCTCTCCCACTTCACCCATTTTAGCTGCACAAGACAGAGTTACGTGTGTTTCGGTAAATCGAAGTTGCAGCTACTGCGGCTACTCTTTGTCTCTTTGAAGCTCAGGGCTCCCATCATCACCATTTGACCTTTAACAATATTTCTAAAGTGAAGGATTTGACCCTATAATTTCAATGTTTACTCAAAATGGAGCAGATAATATTTCAAATGGAATCTGAATTTGACATGGTCTCTTCCGTTATGCACTGGCTTCACTTCCATACAGACTGGACAGAGTGAGGCCCTTTTCCCACACTTGAGGGGGACCAGTCATGGCTTTAAAACTTAAAACATCACCATAAATATCACATTTGAGTAGAGAGTGTGTAGAAAGCTATAAATCCTGCACATGCACTTGCAGACTGTAAATGTGCACTCTCACACACGGCTTCTGAAATCCCAGTAGGTGCAGTAATCGAGATCAGTGAGACAGGATAAGGCTGTGGGAATGAAAGCCAACACACACCGTACTTATCAGCTCAGCCTCCGGTCTGTCTGTTTTAAAGTCTGCCAGTGCCTCATAGCACACACTCAGGTTTTCAAACATGGAGCCATATATTAAGACATTCTTACTAGCCAGAGATGTCTCTCCTCTTCCTCTGTGGCTCTCTTTGCCTTCCTGCTCTCTAAATAAGAGGAACATAAAGAGGAGCAGGTTGACTTTTAGAAATAAAAATCTAAGTTTCCTTGTAGCCCAGCATCAAAGCCAGTTTTGGCCTCAGTCTCAACTCCAAATTACAGTCCCCAATCCATTACTTTTGCAATATGTCTCAGCTCTGATTTATAGGCTTTTGTTAGTGGCTTGTGTGTTTTAGGTGGAATTTTTATACTGGGGGAAAAAATATGGCTGTTTGCTTTTAGTCATTTTTACAGTTGTGGCTTCAAGTCACTGTAGATTTTCTTTTATGCATTTCCGTGGCTTCGGTGTTCGCTTTGTTCTCTTATTCCTTGAGTAAAGGATGTCAGAAACGTGTTTAAGTCAGACTGTTTCTTGTCTTAATGGCATACTGTGCATAGAGCCTGCCAATATACTGTAATAATACAGGAGGGTTGAAACCCCTCTGACTTTCCTCATTCATGCACCTTGCAAGTGTGCCAGAAACCCCCACTTTTACTATAACAACCGAACACTTTCGTTAAATTGTCTGATGGCCAGGTGGTGAAATCTGACCCTGCTGCAACCTGCGCTTCTCTGGCTTTGTTTTCCACCCTCAGACCTCCCCACAGGCAGCTACATCCAGGAAGATCTGTCGCGCTGCTCCTCTCTGTGTGAAGCAGGCAGGGATTGCTGCGACCTCATGGCCAGCTGTAAGTGCGGCACGCACACCGGACAGTACGACTGCATCTGTGAGAAGGGATACTACGGCAAGGGTCTGCAGCACGAGTGCACAGGTAAGACAGACGGATGTACGCCAGGTCCTCGCCTCTATCTCGGCAAACTCTCACACCAACTTGTTTTCTCTCTACAGTCACCATCTTAAAATGTTCCCCGTCAATGTGTCTCTTATTGGTAGAGAGCAATCGCAACGCACACACACACACACACACACACACAGGAAAAGTCTGGCAGTTGTTGGGAGTTATTTATTACAACAGTAGGTAGGTGGAAAAAAAATAAAAGAATAAAAGAAGAGAGAAGGAAATATAATTAAATGAATAAAAGAAACCAAACCAGCAAATATTTCTCTTGCATGTCATCCCTGAAATACCTTATTCTTTCAATATGAATGCAGCTCATGAAGTCATTTAATATGAGAAGGTGGATGGTTGGATTTCCAATTTAATAGAATCAGCTGTGTAGCTATTAAAGTAGAGAAAGCAAGGGCACCCTTATTAAGACTTGAGAGTTTTGTGTTTTTTGGGAAGAGGCCAAAAAGTGCAGCAAGCGGGCACGGGCTGATTACTGAGCCCAATGAAAAACAGTCCAACTTTTACAGTATTCAGCCGAAGCAGCGGCCGTCACTACCTGCAAAGCTACAACAGTTGTTAAAAAAGCAGACAACCAACCCAGTAAAAAGCTGCGTCTGTGGCATCTTCAGTTTGTTTCTTTTCTACTTTCCACAACCAGACGACTCGCTCGGAATTTCCAGCACTAAAACAGCGTTTACGTGCCTTCGAGACAGACATTTGCAGTTCCCTTATAGTTTCTCTTCCTCTTGTCCTCGTCTCCTTTACCTGTCAGCGTCTCCTCCAAACGATGAGGAGCTCACTATGAGTGAAAGTCAAATAAGCGGCCGGTCCACTTAACGCAGTGTAAGCTGTCCACAGGGCAGATCACTATCAACAAACCCGGTATCGTGCCGTGGAGGTGGAGGACTGAGACAGTCTTTGTGTGTGTTCTCCCTCTCCACCTTCAGTTTCCTCTTTTAAATCGCATCTCTTACATCCTTTTCTTTCTTCTCTACATGCCCCCAAAACGCTGCTGTCATTTTAAAACGACATGCCTTTTTCCCTCTGTGGCTCTTATTGCTTCGCCTCCCACTTCTGCTTCATACATATCCATTTGAGGAACTAAAACAATCTGTTTTATCTGTTGCCAGAGGGGGGGCCGGCTTTTACCCTGTTGTTCCTTACTACTGGCTATTTATAATGTTGGGGCCCGAGGACTTATTATATTATGGTTGCACACAAACGTCATTGTCAGATAAGATCTTCAGAGAAAGTTGTGTGTGTGTGTGTGTGGTGTGTTTATGTATAACCAGAAGAATCTTGCAAACGCAGGCATGTCCTTGCATATATTAATGTGGCGTACACACATGTGGAATCATTCCCTTGGCTCCAATCGAAATTGTAGTACAGTAAAATGTACCGATGTAAATTGAAAATGATAGACTCTTGTCTAAGCCATAAACAGACTTTGTTTAAGAGTGAACATATGGGACGTAGCAGCACTTTCTCTCTGTCTTCCTCAGAGTTTCCTCCTAATCTCCTTTTTAGATTCTCAAAATATGTTATTTTTACATGATTTAAAGAACTCCACGATGTATTAAACTCCACACAAACTCAATTTAATCGATTCAGGGACATTTCTCAAATGAAGCCTCTCATTATTTTAAAGGGTCCCACCACGGGATTGACAGGTGAACTTTATAATGCCTTAACTTTGTTTTGCTTGAGTGTGTTGCTTAAAATCAATTCAAAACTGCAGACACTTGCCAGCAGCCCGTGCAATGACACATCCATTCGTCTTCTAAACGTCCATCCACTGGCCTGTTCAATCTCCAAGTTAAACAGCGTAATGTTGCAATTTGACGCAGGTGGTCTCCGTCTTTTAAGTGTAAGGTCAAGGGTTGACACATTATTTTTACTGAATATGTAATCACTAAAGTCACAGAGCAACATAGCAGTCTGTGTGATTGTTGGAGAGCAGAACGACTAGCAGATGCAGTGTGTGTGTGTGTGTGTGTGTGTGTCTGTGTGTGTGTGTGCGTGTGTGAGACTGCTGTGTTAAACTTCGCTCATTTCGACATGTAAACCTTCGTGCTGGGGAGGCAGGTGGGAGGGAACAAGGGACGAGGAAGAAAATCGCTGAGTGTAGAGGAAACAGTCACAGAAATCTGGATTAGCAATCTACTCTGATAATAGGAAACAACGGGGCATAACTGTGGTTGTATTTGCCCTCTGGGTCTTCCTCTCTGTACCCACATGTTTTCAATCCAGAATTAGATAAGTCCATTAGTCCACTTCAGCGACAGACAGGTTTTTAAATAGTTCAGATCAGAGTTTAAATGTCTCAGGGAGAGAAAAGAAAGTGGAGGAATTTAAAAGTGAGAGCCAAAGGAAAGGGCATCGGGGTCACCGTGCCAAAAAGCACGCCTCCCTAATTCTCATCAGATGTTGTCGAGACTGGAGCCCCACTCTGCTTATTAATCTTTTTTAATGGTTTAATTAATAGCAGAGAGCAGACTGCAGAGTTGGCTCAGCTGGCTCGAGGAAGGAAGGACACAGCGAGGCGCTGCAACCGCAACCCGAGGACGGCTTCCTCTGTCTGTCTCTCACTCGTATAAGAATGTCTCCGGGGAGAGGAGTTAGCTTTTTTTTTGTTGCGGACACTTGATTGTCTACAAGTTGTCCTGCTGGAGTGCTGCCATGTACCCTGAGCGCATACGTTGGCAGGCTGAAGCACTGTTAACCTTGTTCATCTCAGTTTTGGTTTCGTTAAGTGGTGCGAAATACCCTCGTATATGTTTTTGAACACTACATTTATTGAAGGTTTTATTCTCCAATAACTTACGAGGCCCTTTTGAAGAAGTAGTGGCTCCAAAACCAATTAGATTTGTGGTGAGAGCAGTACGTAACCAAGAAACATACAAGTAAACTCGACAAACTCCTGCTGTTTTCAGAAAAATCCAGCGTCTGTTGCTTTAACCTCAATGGGCTTGGCTGAACCGAAAGGTGTTTGGTGAATTATGGGTACACCGTCTGCGTCAGCAATGCCAGCGCTCTTGAGTGGCAGACAGACGCAGCCACACACTGCCAGAGTTGCATAATAGGCTCGATGGTCCGCGAGTGACTTCAGGTGGTCTCGTTGTCTAGACGGAAAGTTCGGAGAGGTTTTTTATTCTTTCTGGACTTTGTTTTCTCACGTTTAACAGTCTTAGACACATCTGAAAATAATATGATCAAAACCGTAGGCCTGTCAGTGGATTATTATTATCATTGGCTGAAGGGCTCTGTTGGAAACACTATCCAAATCCCTACAGTGCACAGCAGTGTTGTTTATGAATCTGTCGACAGCCAAGTGAAACAGCCTCTTCTACAAAACACGACTGGAATCCCAGCAGATAGAAACGCCGTGATGAATCCAGTTCCTGCGCAGTTTGCTTTACTCTGACAGGCCAAACAGGACGTTGTTTTCGCCATTCAAATTCCAATCTCAAGCCCTCAATATCTGCATCACGGAGGATCACCAGAGGAATGGGGAAGTGGATAAATGGAGTGAGAAAAGTGGGGGGCGCAGGAGGGAAACATGTTTTCCTCCTGTCACACATTCTGGCTTATCAGCCTCTTCTGTAGCCTGAGAGAATGACAGGAGGTCTGGACTGTGTTAATGTGGTGTCAGCAGCACAGGCTTTGTTCTGCTCTGGACGCTCTGCTGGGTACGAATGGGGGAGAGAGCGCTAAAGACAGCATGAAAGAAATAAAGGAAAGAGAACAGAAAGATAAAGCAAGGCAGGTGAGACGAAAAGATTTGGAGAAACTGTTTGCGGCCGGATTTTAGAGATTTAAGAGGTTGTTTGTGATTTCCAAATCATATATAACTGGCCTTTTGTATGTTCCTGTGTGTGTCTGTTTCATAATCTACCTTTTCTTATCTTTTTCAAGACTCTACCTTTAGCTTTGCTGCTTAAATAAACAGGAATTACTTCGGACTGTATTGATATTTGCTCCATTGTATTGATAAGAAGGAGCTTCACACACTCTTTAGTTTTGAAGTTTCATTTGAATTCTTTAGTGTGTTTGATTATAAATTGAGCAAATGTAATATACTATATGTTCTCATCTAGGATACAGCTGTATACTCAGGTTAATAGTTGATTATATGAAAAGGCAAATTTTGACTCATTCTGTGGCTACTCAATACAAGTTGTCGACAAAAAAAAGTCCACTTCCTAGTTTTTTCTAGAACCTTCAACTGCATGATATGGCCTCCTTTCGCATGATGGAGTTTAATAAGTTGAGATGGAAATCGTTCAATTGGTACAGTATGGTACAATGACAATTGAGCCATCTCTATGGCAACTGACCGAGCAAACTCAAAACACAGATGGAGATGAATAAAAAACTCGTGAGTGGATCTTTTTTTGTGTACGTAAGAACTATTTCCAAATTCAAGAAATAACTTTGATGCTCATTATTGTGTCCGTCACTGTTCATTTTCTCTGCAATGGCTACGCTTGTGTCTCGAGTAGATTCCGCTCCTCGAAAGATATTCACAACATTTTCTTTATTGATGGATGTCTTTGTTTGGGATTTGAGGAAATGCTGGAAAACTTACCCGCCCAAGATATGAGCTGTTGACTGGAATGATGCGAGTGTAAGAAAACACAGAGTTGATACTGGAAGAATTGCTCAATGCTTTACAATATTGAGTCGATAAAAAGCCTCTTGATCCCAAGAAGAGACGCGTGTCAGCAGTGAGCCTCAACTCGACCCTGCACATAACACGCCCGTCTCTGCGTGGATGGGCCGTCTGTTTCCTTGTGTTTGTTGCGAGGAGGAGGCATTCACTTCGGCTGCTCTGTAAATATTTGTGGTCTCAATGTGAACGACCGAGAGATCCCGGGAGGGGAAGCCTCGAGGTGGACATAAATTGAGCGGAGGAATTCAAATGACAAAAAGAGAGGTGGAATTTGTTAAATGAAAAGTGTTGTAATTGGAGGAATGTTGCAACTGCTATTTATTTTTTCTTCTCTCCTTCCACTCTCCGGCCTCACCCCCTCGTGCAGGAGTCTCCAGTGTAAATATTTTTTGTTGGTTGGTTATCGCCATCTCGGTCCTAAAAAGCTCATCCAGCTCTGCACTGTCACGCTTACACACAAGTATACACACTGCGCAGGGATCAACACATACGCACGGCCACATGTTTGTGGCCGTGCTTTGCATGCAGACACCTCTGACCCATTAAAATATACCGCATTCAAGGATCTGACACATACCAGATGCCTGGCAATACTGCAGAGCCAGGCCTGTTTATATCACCTGAGAGAATACAGACACTGCAGGCTGTAGTCATAATAGATCACACTGAGCTTTTAAATCACTGCTACACGGAGTTAAAAATACTTTTTGTTGCACACTAGACGATGTTAAAAAACTCTTCTCACTAAAAGTCAATCTAGCTGCTCTATCTCTTTGTAAACATGGCAGTGGATTAGGAGTTTCATTATGCGCAGTAGCACAGTGAAATGTTCTGCTCTTTAACTTTATCTGATTGTTTCTTTATTTCCCTTTTGTTTTTGTGCTTCTCTTCTTTGGCCATACGTTGATTGATTTGGGTTGAATCTGTGTCTATTGTTGCTCGTCGTTCTAAAGATTATCTTAAACGGTGTAAGTTTGCAAACTCTTTCTGATTAATGTCAATGTCTCTTTTGACACAGAACAACGTGGACATTCATGTTCTAATAATCTGTGGTACTCAGCAGTTCAATAAATGATACTTTCTGGCTGCCGAGACAAAAAAAAAAAAGAAATCATTGTGTGTTGCTGGAAACAATCATTGTGTGTGTTTTATCCAGTCTTACGTACGCTCCACCTCGCTGATGAATGCATGTTCACTCGGCTCTTAAAATCCTAATTAACAACAGTACATTAGAATATGCATTCCTTGAAAATAGTTTGTTATAGAGCTTACCTAAAGAGCACAAGGTGAAGTTCCTCCTGATGGTGCTGAGGGATGAAAGGCCAAAGTCGCTGTAAAAGGTTTATTGCCTCGGAGCACGTTCTTCATGACAAACTGCCCATTAAATGTTTGATATTTTCTGGAAGAAATGTGGCCTGATGATGGCTCAGGAGGTCAAACCCGTTAAGATATAACATCTGGGCACTATGAATATTTACAGCAGATGTCATGGACTCTAGCCGTGGTTTTCAAGATACCTTTTTATTTACCAAAAAATGTCATTAGCACCACCGCCAGCGGACGCATGAAAGTGGACCTAATGCTTGACACTGGCCTCCTGTTTGCTCGGTTGTTGTATTTTGCACTTCAATGTTTTCAAAAGTAAATATATTTCTACCAGAGGAGCGGAGTTGGCCATCTCATCCGACATGTTCCATAAACATGCGTATAAAGACTCTCTATTTCCTCCAACTGCACAAATCCTAATCCCCACAGCATCAATAACCACAGCAGACTGTCTGCTTCTGTACACTTTGTCTGGGTCCATCCAAGTCGTTGTTTCTCAACGTTTTTGTGGCGAAAATAAAAGCTTCAGTTGCTCAACATGAATTCTGGCACGATTTTGGTGTAGTTACGAGGCGGGGGGGGGGGGGGGGGGGGGGGGGGGGGGGGGGGGGGGGGGGGGGGGGGGGGCAAATGCCTGGGATTTCCTGAGGACAGGCGGAGGAGGGTTTCTTGGGGTTCAAGTACCACCACCGCCCCGGCTCCCCCAACGCCCATTAACTGCTTAAACTGATTGGATAGAAATTTGTGTTTTTCTTTGGTGTGCAGAGAGTGGAAAGAGAAATGTGGGGGGGGCAGTGGGGGGGGGGATTCCTTACCCTGGAGCCATGCATCTTTTGGGGGGGGTGGGAGGGGAGCTTTCAATGACTGGGAGAAGAGAAGGGGGGCGCGGTGGAAGAGAGAGAGAGGGGGGGGGGGGATACTACCACTAATAATCTCAGTAATAAAGATTATTCATATGGTACATGACGGCAAAAGTGATTTACAACCCGTAATTCATTGTGTGAGATTCTGAAAGGATGTTATTTTAATAAAAGACGGACAAATAAAACATCAAAATGTGATCAGAGGGGAATGGAAATGGACATATACTAATTATAAAGTATATACTGTATAAACCAGCTGTAATGCAAAGAAACAAACTGTCTCCCAGACTCGTTCATGACAGCAATAAATACGATGTCGAATGACTGATATTTCAGTTTTTCCGCACGGAGGGATTATTTCTGACATTTCCGGTGTGCGGAATTTGGGTTTTACCTCCAATTAAAGCGGTAGATAAAAACGTTAAACGGATTATCTCCCACTTAGATAGCGTGTTCTCAGATCTCAGTTATTACTTTACAGGGAGTACGGCATTATTATAACAGATGGTAACGGTAAAAGCTATGGAAATAAAATCCCTCATTTTAATAAACCCAAGTAATCCTTTACAAAGTGAAACGTAAGATGAAATAGTTGAGAAATTAAGCAACAGGAGGTTTAGCAATTGAAAGAAAATTTGGCAGCTCACCAGAAAACGGGTAGAAAGGAGTTTTTCTGCCGGTTTATAAAGTGCGCAGTGTCTGAGCTGCCCTCAGGTGTTGTTAGACAGTCTTTCATGTCATTCGGTGTTTGAAGTTATTGCTTTAGAGCAGAATGTGTACATCAGTCTTAAAATACAGGCTGTATAGAAATCCATATTATTCCCTCCCTCAACGGCACATGTTTCAGCCCCGTTCCACCCTCCCTCCCCTCATTAAACGACACATATAGGTCTGTAAAAAGCCTTAATTGATGACTACTGCTGCCGTGTTTGTAGGTCAGGGATGTTGTAAAGCAGACACGAGGTGTGCGTGTGTGTGTGTGTGTGTGTGTGAAAGGAGAGGCAGAGATGAAGGAGCTATAAACTGGGCCTAATAGGACCCTCCTCTGCATGAGAAAAACAAGGAGCCGTGAAACAGCCAGTGGTGCGAAGCAGAACCTCGCTGTGTCATTAACGCTCCTCCTCCGTCCATCTTTCCTTCCATCGCTCCGTCAATTTGTCTTTTATTTTCCTCGTGCCTCCCACTGCTAGGCCCCCTTTACCCCCTACACACCTAACCCCTTCCCAGCCTCCCCCTCCTCTCTTTAGCTGCTCTACCTGAATCCTCGCTGAGGACTGACCAGCGGCACGGTTGAAACACAAACATAAACTCTCAGCACAGATATACCCACAGTCGTGTATTCTTCGCCGTTTATGTCAGCTGCAGGTAAAAAGTTAATCATTTAAAGTCATAATTAGCCCAATGGGATGTCTTCAAACGCTCCAAACACCAAAGGAAATGTGATTTATGATGCTACAGTGATGTGGTTTGATTGTTCATCAGTGTATCAGTCATCAAATAGTTCATTTTCAGTCCCAACTACTGTTATTCACAAATATAAGAATCTTTTTTGATAGACCAATCAACTCGACGGAAAGAAATCCCAGATCTTTTTCGTCACTGTTAGCAATTTTCATTTATATTTGTGTTGTTTTTTTCTATTGAAAGTCTTTTTTTTGCGTGAAAAACCCACTTAGTTACAGGCCTCTAGTGAAATTGATGCAGTTACTTAATTCATTTTATTAATTTTTTTCACAGGATACTAAAGTTACTCAGATTTCTGCCACTAATGACAAGACAGCACTGATAAAAAGGTACAAATATCTATTGTTATATTAGAGATACACTACTAGAATAATAACGACAGGCACTGCAACATGTGCAACATTGCATAAAGTATTTATAAAATAATAAATAATGAATCCCTTATTAACTCTAAACTCTCTACTGTTGATTTTCTCTTTAAAGCTTTTTAAAATCATGATGTTGTGCCACTGACATCACCGTGCATATTGTTTGGAGGCAAAAACAACAGCCAAACTTCTCTGCCTTGCACTTAAAATATTTGTACTTCTTTGTGCCTCCATTTCTGTCTCACACATAATTTAAACTGACAAATGTGCCTTTGGGAATTTAAGGTGGAATGACTTTGTCCTCCTTCAGCATCTGAAGTGCTTTTTTCCAGTGTCTTTTTCAAGGTCTTTGCCCTTCTTCATATCTACCATGTTTGTCCCTGTCTTTGACCCCCATCCGTCTCTGGATATTTTCAGCGACCCTCTTCAGGGCCTTTCACTTTCTGATGTTCCCATTCTGTGTGTGTGTGTGTGAGCTGTTGACTGAAAGCTCTCGAGTTGGCGGGAGGTGATGAAGAGGTATACACGCTACGTCAAAGGTCACAGGCTAAGGATGGAGGAAGTCAGCAGCTGCCAGCTTTCTGGAAAAGAAGCATCTGTCTCTCTTTCTGTTTCCCTCTCGCTCCCTGACCCACCAATCAGCTCCTGTTCTTAAACTACGGCTTCTTCAACGCTGCAAAGCAGAAAGAGGGTGAAGTTTTGCTCTGTGTGTTTGTGACACCGAGCCCTATTTATGTGTGCACAATAAACAAATATACTGATACGTACAGAGACACAAGCACGCACTGATGGATGGGCCTCACGTTCCCAAAGGAAGCACTAACTCCGAGGCTACTGTGGGAACAGCGTTGTGTGTGTAGTGGATTATGAATATGAGCAGGTGTGTGCATGGGGTGCTGTGTTTTTGGCACATGCGTGTACGGTACGTCTAATAACACATTCTTAATCCTTGGAATTTGGTGTAACGGTGACGTGACAATCGAAAAGGAAATGAAAACTGGCCTTTTTCCTGAAACATGTTAGTGTTAACGTTCTGAATGTTATGCTACGTTGTCCCGAGTGTACTGAGATCATACCATCACAACATGTCTCAGCACACTGACATCTGTAATCATGCACACCAGACTGGGGACCAACCTGTGTTTGTACAGTTGTTTAGCGGTTTGCCT
>CALSBV010010748.1:2596109-2609349 GCA_943590825.1 Bovichtus diacanthus
GCATCGATTTTGATCCTTTCTTTTAAAACACCCGAACCAACAATGCGGGATTAAGGTGTCTCTAAATATTTTTAGATTTCTTGGCTCATTGCTGTCTTTTTAATCGTTTTTCGACAATAATGAAGGTACATGGCACAAAGGAATAAGATATATAATTGCTGCTGGATACAGGCAATAAAGATTAAAAAAAAAAGGAATGTTTGGCCTACTCACAACTTTCTTTATTAAAGTAATATTTCAATCTAAAGTGGACATTTTTAAAGAAACTATTCTAAAACTTCGTTTTCAAAAGGACGTTGAAAGAATCCGAAAGTATGAAAGACGGGCGATTATTATTAGTTATTAGGGTTTATCAAATATTGCTTTAACTTTTAAATAAATAGCCTGTGATCATAGAGGCTGCTCTTTCCTTTCCTGAGATCATTACTGTGTACAGTAGTTCTCTTTGACCAGCTGCTGTCCCTCCATATGGTTACAACCAGTCCAGACACAGCAGGCTCTTTCTGTTTTATGGTCATCTGGCCCGCTGACGGTCCACTTCCTCTCTAAATGAAGGGTACAGTGCAGCAGAGTTGACTCCGCAGCCATAGGCAGTAACTCGATGGACCCAGAACGAGACTATTGGCTGCCGCTTAATTCAGACCAGCGCAGGGTCCAAACTCGATTAGTTTGGGGTCTGACTTTTGGCCCAAGTCATGGTTCAATGATATTTTTGAAGGAAATTCCCGCAGCTTTCTCCACCTTCACCTTCCAATCTTTTCCTTCTTTATTTTAGATTCATGGCTCTTCATTCTTTCATCATTTATCCCTTCCTGTCCATCCCTCCCCTCCCTCCTTCGTCCTGAGTCTAATAGCCAGAAGCCATGTCTGGTCTTTCTAAGTGTGTGGGTGTGTGTTTGTGTCTGTGTGTGACCATGCATCTGTCTGTGTACATTTCTACCTGCCAGCACATGCATTCGACCTGCCAGGAATTGAAATTTTATATTTTTTCGATACAGTATTTCCACTGTTGCGCTCCGGGTGAATTATTATTCACATTAAAAATAACTAGGCTTCCTGTAAACCTTAAATGAAGCTGTAAAACAGATTCCTGAGGACTTGAACAGAGGAGACACTTTTAGCTGTCGGCCCGTCTTATGTAAGATGCCTCTCCTGAGTTTAAAGGACACAGGACGGAGGAGTTGCATCGGCTGCTTTCGTTATCAAATGAAAAGTGCAGGCTGACACACACGCTGTCTGCACCTGAACAGGTATACACTGTGTGTGTGTGTGTGTGTTTGATGTGGGTTACTGGGTGCATTTCAGTGCCAGCAGCCAGCCCCTGCTTTACAGTTGGTTAACATCTCCTGGCTGACCTGCTGCTGGGTTTTCGAGGGAGGGATTGAGAGCGTAGTGAGGCCTGGCATTGGTTCAGCAGTGGAAATTCACACCTGGCCACTGGCTCAGCGGCGAGTAAATGAGTTGTTAAGAATATTAGTACTGTGGATTCTCTGTTGCTCCTACCGTACAGAAAGGCGTGTAATTCGACATGTTTGTTTTTTTATTTCACAGTTTACTTAAGCCTAATGTCATGCCTCTGAACTGATGCCAACACAGACAGTGATATAATGTGATATTATAACCTTCACGTACTTAAAAATGATGTTAGAAAATTATAACTAGTCTTGCTGCTCACATTAAATGGTTTCAAAGATGTCCCTTGTGGACGCAAGTTTTTATGTATATTTTAAAAATTTTATTGTGTAAGTGTTTCAATGATGTGTGTGGGTGTGGGTCGAGAAAGTTTATGATTTTCTCATTTAAAGAGCACAACACCCAATTAAACAGTCTAAGCAGCTGTCTGAAACTCCCCTCTTTCTCTGTAGCCTGTTTTGATTTGGAAACGGCATTAGTCAATACTGTCGGTTTGTTTTTCCAATTATTGCAAACAACATTTGGATTTCCTCGAATAGAGTATGACGTGAGTATCAGTGCAGCCACCAGATGTAATCTGTTAACAAATTAACTTTACTTGATACATATGTGATGTAATTCTATGTAATTCTATGGTTTAGCAGTAATTTGTCTGAAGCTATAGTTGCTGTCTGGAGTCATCGATGGGACTATTAACCAGTGACAGCAGTCTCATATCAAACATGCACGTTCAGTAAACTGATGTCATACGTGCATCTGTCTGAAAGCTGGACAGTAGATAGAGCCGAAGTCATGATGTCACATCCTGTCTGGCCTCTGACTTTCTGTAACTCAGTGCAATCGAAAAAGGAGGCTTTATAGAGTTAAAATGTCAGGGATTATTCAACACTTGATCAAATGTGTTTGAACATAAAATAGATTCATGTTAAGTGAACTTATCACCAATTCACAAACAAGCCCAATAAACACCAAAGTCTGTCCCTGAGTCACTGAGGGAGGGATGAAGGTGCTGACTGATGAAGTGACCGCCATTGGCCGGCAGAGTGTCGGTGTTCGTTCTTTCAAAGTGAATCCTCACGACAGTGTTTTCGCCACAAACCACAACGGGTCATTCCTGATTACCTTCTAGAGCAAAATGATTAATTGATGATACAAACATTACTCAGTCATTTTGTAAAAACTCTTGAGAAAGTTTTCTAAACCCAAACCAGACTATGAAGGTGATGGGAAAACTGTTGCTGTGAATCATATGTGCACATTTAGATAACGAGTGCAGTCACCGAAGATACAGTGGCTGTAATGTGTTTGTGCTGTTTGAAAAGCTTATTTTTTAAAGTGGTTTGGATTCACTGGAACAAAAACACCAAACGAGTAAATTGCTCAGACTTTGGTGAGCAACTGAAAAAGCTTTTCTCCCACAAAGAGCAAACATAACAAATTGCTTGTGTGAAACCGTATAATGGCTGATAAGGGCTGTTGCCCCTGGTAATAACACCATTCAAATAATCATAATCTGAGTTTTGGAGCTAATTCAAAGTAGTTAATGCAAAAACATCAGAGACTCGTGGAATCACTGGATATCAGAGTGAGATTACGTCACTGAATATATGAGAGTGAATCATTGATCACAGCTTTAATCTATCATTTATAAAGAATCCCATGTGAAAGTAACCTTTAAACCCCGATAAGACTCAATCATTCATTTTCACTCCTGCATCGCAAGTGATGCCCTGAGACGAAGTTGATTGATGGTGAATGAAAGAATGCCGGAGGACCTTCATATGACCTCTGGTGCTTGATCTTCACAGCGTGTCCTCTGATCGGACTCAGGTGATGCTAATGGGAAACATACTCTATTATGTCTGTGTGTGTCTGTGAGCGTGTACAGGTGATCAAAAGGGTTTTCTAACGCAGCCCATGTGTGTCTGCATGTGAACCGTAACTTAAGTAAGTTTGAGATGCTCAAAAACCTTTCTTTGATTGTCGCATTTCTTTGTAATATAGTTAATATTGTCTTCAGTGCCACAAGACAGTTTTTCCCCTGCTTGGAATAATTAAGATGCTGAACCGAACTTGTCTTGTGTGAGATCATTTTGTCACTTTTGCAACATTTTCCTTCAATACATGTCCAGACATGAATATGATCAAAGTCTCCTCGTGAAGCTGTTTTTTTCAGTTTTCAGTCACAAAGCTTTTTTTTCGTTCTTCTTACAGAAGAGAGGAGCTTTTCAATTCTGCTTAATTTAATTGTATACCTGTCCATCATCCAATCTTGCCATGCATCTGTCGTGAGCAATTGTTTGTACACTACAGTATTTCTCCTCTCCTCCTTCCAGTATGTCCACCCGGCACCTATAAACCGGAGGGAGCACCAGGAGGCCTGAGCACCTGCCTGTCATGCCCCGACTCGCAGCACACCTCCCAGCCAGGCAGCACCGCCCTCCGTGACTGCGTCTGCAAGCCGGGCTATCAGCCAATAGGCATGACATGCCAGGGTAAGAGAAACTGATCTGTTAACTGCACTATCGGCTATATTTCTTTAGCCTGATTTGCCGTTTCCTGTTCATGAAAGCGTTTCCATTTTTTATTTTTACTATCTGAAACATTAAATGTCATGCAAGAGTTTCCCTAGACAAAAACTGACCAGTTAGTAATAGCAATAATAATATTTAATAGCTTAATGCCAAGAGAAAAAGAGAAAAGACAAGGAAAAATGCATCACATGACTTCAATTCTGCTGATTTCTATTATTAATTATACTTGAATAGAATGGTTCCTGTGTAGTTGGAGCAGATTTTTTCTGCACCCATGATGCAGTTTGAATAGAAAGAAAGAAGAAAGTTTACTGGGTCTGATATTGATGCTTTAACTACGGCAAGACAGGATTTAACATTGTTGACTACACAGCATGACTATAAATACAACTTACCTTACTTATCTACACACAAGGGCAGCAAAGAGAAAAAATGAAATAAACAGAGAAATGATTCATCCTTGTTTTCAGACAATGTACCAATGAATACGCACTAAAAAAGCTCCTTCCAAGTGCATTCTCTGTGTAGTCATCCAGTTGTGTTTGTAATGATCGATGGGGGAAACTATATAAAGGTTTTAACGCGTGAATAAACATGCGTCTTAAAGTAAGAAATATGACAGAATTTGTGGTCAATAAGAAAAGTGAAAATGTAGTTATACATGAAGATGAGTCAACTGGAGCACAAACACAGTATTCCACAGAAGTGTGAGGTTATCAACAGCGTACTGTGTCGTGAAGCTGCTTCCACTCATTTCAGTGGCCTCGAAGAATGAGCCAGTGATTTCCACACAGCAGTTCATCCGAACACAACGACGTCCATTAATCATCCCCTTCATGGGCGGCGTTGTGCGTTCTCTCCCTCCCTCAGCGCACATTTGGGAGGGGATGTTTGACAACCTGCGATGTTTTGCTTTCACGCTTTGTTATCCTTTTTTCTCAGGAACATTAGCTTTTCACTGTGTCAGCATTTTGTTGTGTGTGTGTGTGTTACATTGTGTGTCTGTATTTTAATGTCGTTTTGTGTTGTCTTCAATATCCAATACAGGATTTCCAGTAATTGCTTTTCTTCTTTCTCTCTTCTTTTCTTTTCTCCTCCCAGTGGTGCACTGTCCAGCACTGTCTCCTCCAGAAAATGGCTTTTTCGTCCAAAATATATGTAACAACCACTTTGATGCGGCTTGCGGTGTGCGATGCCAGCCTGACTTTGACCTCCAGGGAACCAGCATCCGACTGTGCCAGGCTGATGGCGCCTGGTCAGGGACGCCTGCCAGCTGCAGAGGTGAGGAGGAAGCAGGCCTGATGCATGACGATAAGATAAAAATCATCACAGGTGGAGGAGTTCTTGGATTTCTGGTGTCTTTTCATTAAACTTATGTTATATCTCTAATGTCATAACTATTTATTTATACAGCCAATTATTTCTCAATTAATGGATGCCCTGTTTACATTATAAAGTGACAGAAACTAGTGAAAAATGCCATTCAAAATTTCCCATAATTCTTTATTTGATCCACCAACAGTCCAAAACCCAAACCTATTCAGTCTATAATAGTATACTGTAAAAAATATTCATATTTCATAAGCTGGAACCAGAGAATTGTTGGTGTTTTTGCTGGAAAAAAAAGTTAAAAAAAATTATTACTGATTATCAAAACTGCTGCCAATTAATTTTCTGAAAATGAATCAACTAATAAGCTCAAATTATAACCTAATATTGGTGGTTTGATTGCTTGCAGTGCAAATGCTGTCCTGTGTTCCAGCTGCAATTATGGCCAAATACCTCCAAAAATATGTAAATTACTCAAGTGACATGCTTTTTTGCATATTGCATCTGGTTTTACAGTATTGCAGACTTTGTATTGTCTTGCATGATGCACATAGTATCATACAATATGATGCTCCGGGCTATGCAGTGATTACACACATCAAGCTTGTCTGATTGATCCCAGCAGAGCCAACATCAGAGCCGTTTCCCCTCTGATGGCTGCAAATCTTTCTAAACATTTATATAGTTTATAGTTAGTATATACTTTATATCGTAGTTTAGACTGACCGACATTTACTTGGAGACTACTGCTCTCCACCAGGCCAGATGTTGAGAGGAAGAAAGGTACAGCAGGGAGGATTCAGTGAGAAAGAGAGAGAGAGACTTCACGGAGGAGAGACTGAGAGGAAATGAGGAAAGGAAAGGCAGAAGGTTGTACAGCAGGAAGCGAGAGTGTCGAGAAAGGAAAAGGGGAGTGGGAGAGGTCAAGAGATTAATGAGGAAAATTGCCGGCAACAGTGTGACTCAGAAATACCAAGACACTGAATATTCAAGGGTGTGTGTTGAAGGTTTATAGTAGTGGCTTTGAGTATATATTTTTCTGAGTGTGTGTGCATACGTCTGCTTGTATGTGTTACACTAAGTCTCGTCTCTGCCACACACTGTTGGACCTCCCAGCTAGTTAAGCCCTGAGGGAGGGGGTCTCCTCTGAACCCGCCCGTCTGTCTATCTGTGGTGATGAGAAATAACACACTACACACCCTTTTCTAGACCTCAGCATAACTCAGAACAGGCACACACGAGGACTTGTTCTTTTATTTCATCGGGACTTTCACGTTTTTGGGTTAAATGATAGGTCCCAAGTTGTAGCTGCTGATGATGATAATGGTGCTGCGCATTCCTGCCGTTGATTTACTGTTTTCTCCTCCTCTTGTGATTTACTGTATATACAGTACCTGTGTTTAGAAGTTACACCACATATTTAGCATGACAAGCATTTGCAAATCATATACAGTATCGTTTGTTTGATACTGTATATAACCCTAACCCTTGACGAAGCACACAGGTGGTGGACGTTGCAGAATGAAGTATACTTTTTTCAGTGTCGTATGTATATTTTTCGGTGATTGTGACATTTGTGTGGGCCTCTAAATTGGCGAAAACACACCATAAAAAGTCCGTCTGCTACTTTTGGATTAGTCGCTCTCGCCTTCTGTCACTTTTTCCTTCTCTGTTGCAGTTTTCAAGAATATTCAAAGGCTGTTAAAAAAATTTAAAGGTGGTCAAAACAAATAAAACAACACATGACATGGATTTAGTGAAATATAACAATATACTTGGTTGTTTTTTCTGGATTAGATTCTCACGTTCATTTTTTTCCCCCGCAGTCCGCTCCTGCCCGCCCCTCTCTCGGCCCCAGCATGGCTTCCTGAGGTGCAACGATGGCGGCGCCTCTTACAGGGCGCAGTGTCAGGTGGGCTGTGAGCGCGGCTACAGGCTGGAGGGAGACTCCAGACTCACCTGCCAGGCCAACTCCCACTGGAGCGGACCCCAACCTCGGTGTGTGGGTAAGCCTTCATCACCTCAAACCTCTACAGTATATCACCCTGTGTGTTACACCTGATGACGGAGAAATTCTACTTCATGTTGACTTCTCCGACTTTCCCACCTTTCCTTTTGTCTGCCAACGTAAAATCTCTTAAAATCACTTGGAGGAAACAAAGCAAAGTTGCACCCTAATTGAGGCATAGCTATCTTTAAAATGTTAATATATACATATATATATGCAACATATATGTATATATGCACTGTATATGTGGCCATTTTGGCAAACATCCTGATAGAAACCTCCTTGGAGACAGTGGTTCACAGTTCAGTTCCAGTTTAATTCACTTTGCCTATGTCCTCTCCAAGGGAATTCATCTATCCCAACCACTAGTTTATTTGTTTTCACTTGTCATGTCTTCATCCAAAGTCTTCTGGTTCCCTCATATGTGGAATTAAATTAGATTTATTTTCTTTATTTGGTTAGTCAAGTTGCATTATATGATAAATAAGGTTTCTCTAGCAGTACGTCTTTCTCATAGCCTGCATTTAACTGTAAGCGCATATTATCTGTTAGTGATTCCTGTCCTGCTGAAAAAAATAGAAAGATGATTCACCAAATGAGCGACTCTAAAATAACACATGATATGGGTGTTTCTATGTACTGTAGAAACGTGGCTTTGCACACACATGTAAGCACACATGAGAACATGCACTCACGTGGTCAAACATATGGTGTATATTTGCACAGAGCCGCACTACATCATCCAGAGAAAGATGCATCTGCGTTCTCATAGCAAAACTACAATCACTGCATATACACATGCACAGAAAATTACCCACACACTTCAGAACTGATAGTTAAGTTAAAATAGTTGCGCACACTCATGCCCGCCGCAGAGAGCACCCGGGTCAGGCACAGCAACACACAAAAAAGAGACAGTGTGAGAGTTTTTAGCCACAAACCTCCTGCCTCGCTTCTCCAGGCCGCACTGACTCACTGCCAACCAACCGGCTCGCTGCTCTATTTAAAAACTCCGACCCGTCTGCTTCCGGGAAACTCTCTCCGTTTATCGATAACTACCATCTCCTTACTTATGCTCGGACTGAGTCAAAGTTTGTTTGTTTGACCGTCGCAGGCTGTTGTTGCGTCTTTAACGCAGCTGTGTCGCTTGTTGTGGTTTGTTATAGTCTTTCTTTGCACTGTGGTGAAAGGGGATCGCCTCGGCTGCCCTGAGAGGATGATTTGATCATCCGATTTGAAATCTCCCATGTTGAGTCTCCCTCTCAGTGAGTTTTCTCTTTATAGCTCCTACAGCAAGAGCCAATGAAACAGGAGTAAGAGAAAGGAGTGAGCGAGATCTATCCATCATCAAGTGAAAGCCACACTGGCCTGCATCCCAAAAAATGCACAAAAAGCCTCCAGTATGAGTCCTGTGGTTTGTTCTTTCTTAGGTTCATTTCCGACCAAATGTTTGTTGTTTTTGTGCCAGTTTTTGATAGACAGCCCCTGAAAGTAGCTTTATTATTGGCGTTTATATTGGAGCCAGCTGAAAGTAAGATTTTTATCACATTCGGGTAGAAACACAGGATCCTGGAAGAGGCTTGTTTGCTTGTTCTGTCTTTCCTGCTGAGACCGGCCACGGCTTCAAATACTCAATAGATTTGATTTCCCGATTTAGGAATGCACAATAAAGGCCAAATCAGCTCAATGACGTTCAGAAAACTACTTTTGATAGCTAAAATAAAATAAAAATCACGATGAGATGTGGAACACAGTTCAACTCTCACTGTTGGTCTGCAGAGGAACAAAATGAACTCCATCAGATATCAGATTCATCTCTTGGTTTCTCCCACTCTCTCCCCAGAGGTGCGTTGTCCCCCCATTGTGACCCTGAAGAACATCTTGCTGTCGCCCCCTGCCTGCGGGAAGAGGGCGGTGTTACCGGGCTCGGCCTGCCTGCTCACCTGTCGTCAAGGTTACAGTCTCCAGGGAAACAGGAAGGCGGTGTGCATGAGCTCTGGGAACTGGACCGCTAATGTCCATAAAGCTGTCTGTGCAGGTAATATACTGTGTGTGTGTGTGTGTGTGTTTCCCTAAAGAAGAGATGCATCTTTCCACCTCTTCAGTCAGAGCTCAGGCTGTAAAGGCTGTAAATTGTTTCTAGGATTTTAACAAGGATGTAAAATATGTTGAGGTCAAAGGTCAGGACGGAGGCCGGATAGTGGAGTTTAGGTTAGGGTTTTCTCATAAATTACTTTGGTAATTTAATTGGGATAGGGTATATTTAAAGCAATATTTCAACATTTTTGGGAAATATGCTTACATACTGTAACCGTTGTGACCTCCATACTGTCGATCTCATCATATCATATTGTCAGCAAGGAAGCAAATAACCATACTTCTCTAAACTATTCCTTTAAAATATTTATCTATATTGCTGAAGGGGCTTCTGCAGACTAGGTTTGACCTTTCTCCTGCTGTAAAAAATACAATAATTAAATGGATTTAGAAACTTGATTGATAGTCATGGCCTTATTTGGCTCTACCTGCCAGCCAGGTTTCCCTCCTGACCCTACAGTTACATTTACAGGGTTAGAATAAATGAGAGAGTGGCTTGTTAAAAGATCAAAAGACAAAGATACAAAATATGTGGAAAAAGAGGAAGATATAAAAAGAAAACAGCAGGAAACTTGGATGGAGAAATCTTTCCTATCTCTCTTCCCCCGCTCTGCATTTTTCTCCACTTTGTGAATGGTGAGAATGGCGCTAACCCCGTTTTGAGTTGCCTTGGGTAACTAACTCAAACCATACCATGTCCGAGCTCTCATGTCTCTCCGCTCCGACTGGGCTTGAGATCATTATAATAGGCTGCAGCCCTCCAGATGCCTTGCAGGTGAAACAGGTGGTGCAGAGCTGCCTGCCTCCACTCGAATGTCCTCTATCCGCTCATATCCTCGTGGTGAAAGTTTGCTAATGAAGGAACTGCTGTCGTTAAGGAGGGGAAGAGGTGCCATAAAGATGAAAACGGATGGAGAGGTAGGGCGGACAGGGAAGGGAGAGGGGAGGATGAGTCATCTTTAGGTGTTTTATAATGGGGAGATGAGTTTTTCTGATCCCTCAGGCACAAATGGGCTGAAGGAAGGGAAGGGAAAGAGACATATTAATAAAAGAATTTACAGATAGAAGAAAGATGGAGTGCTACAATATAAGCGGCAGTGACTTTGAAGACATCAAGAAATTGAAAGTTATTACAGAGTTGAAAGCGCTCTTCGTCAGCTTCTGGCTTCTTTCAACTCTCACTTCATGTTGATGACACCCAAAGATGAATGGAGCCGATTGGAGCTAAGTGTGTTAGTGTTTAGCAGAGATGGATGCCTAAGTGGATGGGTCATCAGGTCCAGATGGGAGCAACTCTCTTACACAACGCAACAGGCATGACCACTGCCCGGCGATGGGAGATTCATTTTTTGGAGGCTTTGCTCACTTTCTGCAGGCTTGAACTGAGTTGAACTGAACTGTGCTGGCTTAACGTTGTTACAACATGCTGTATGAGAATGAGAAAAGGGAAGAAGCTGTTTTGTTCGAGGGTCATAGTGTGTGGTGAGTTGCCAATAGCGAAATAGGTGGAGATTAAAGTTACAATTTTTTCTTTTTTTTTTATACTTCACATATGGAGGGTTACCCTTCTGCTGAAGAAAAGAAAAAAGGTTTTTTTTATGGATTGCTCAACGGCTAGTCAATTAAAAATGTTAAAGAAAGTGAGAGTATTTGATATTCTCTTTTCTGCAGCCAGACTTTTCCTGGTTTGTTTTGGACCGTGCAAATCTGCTTCTTAAATCTTAATGCTACTCCTGTCACATTGTTGTTTACGGTACCTGGCACTGGCAGTACATTCAGTTGATCTACATTTGGCCTGAAGTTTGTTTTCATTTCAACCCTTTTTGTGCTACTTTCAGATTTATCTGCCTTTCACAATGCAAGCGTTGCATATTGTATTTTCACATATATATAGGTCATATATAACCCATCAATGATAAAGGCTAGAATTTAGTGCAACAAAAAAGATGTACTTTTTATCTCAGTCAAACCATCCATGTCACTGATCTTCCTTGTCTCATAAGGCTCAAGGGTCAACAGTTATAGTGTGAATAGTTTATAAACGCAATAAATAACACAGGCAATTATTTCCCACATTAATGAGAGTGGGGCGCAATCAGAGTTTGATGCATACAGTACATGTTGTTGATTTCCATAAAAACACACAAGGACCAGTTGCAGCCAAGCATCCTCATCTGGCTTGTTAGGACCGGAGCTATTAATTATGTTGGTTGTAGCGAAATATACCAATTGGTTTATGTACAAGCAGCACTTAAACAACAGAGGAAAAAAGAGCTTTCAGCTTCTTCTCGTTGGATTTACCAATAACTAGTTTAAATATTCTGTTTTGCTAATAATAAAGACCAACAAATGTAATGTATCCAAGATGGAGCTTCCTTTTCCATGAGGCCTGATGTTGATAAGGGACGGATACAACCACATACATGAATGAACGTCAGTGGGATTTGGTCTTATTGGAACAATGACAGCGGTGCACTCTCCCTTTAATTCAGTAAAGACCAATAATGAGTGTGACGTCTTATGATTAAAGAGGTCAGATGACATCACACATCTATTTCCTCAGTGATAACTAGGAACAGGCAGAGGTCGGTCAGTCTTACTGTATCGAATTCATTCGCTGGAATCACATAAATCATTTGCACTGTCCAGTCCCTCGTCTCATTCTTTCCGTCCTCTAAAATATTTTTTTTTTCCCTCCGTGCCTCTTCAGATGCTCAGCCACCAGGGATCCAGTGCCCTGAGAACATTGTTGCAGAGACAGATGAGCGCCGCGGCACCGCCAACGTTAGCTGGAACGTCCCGACTGCCACCGACAACTCTAAAGAAGAGGTTGGATAATTTACAGAACAAAGTGTACAGTAGTAGGGATGCAACTATTAATTATTTGCATTAAAGACTTTCATGGTGGATGGATTTTTGGAAAACATGGTAGCATTTCAGAAGCCGATACAATAGAATGTTTGAAATCTTTTCTTCATAAGTGAATTAAATGACCATTAATCAACTTGAACAGTTATCAAAAAGGTTGCTGATGAAAATTAATTTTAACACATTGATTAATTGACTAATCATTTCAGAAATAAAATCTTTTTTCTTTAGTCAGTTAACACTTTTCAGTCGCCAGAGTGAATTAAGGATTTAGGTCAATGGTTGCTCACCTGCGATTTGGGGCCAAAGATAAATCTGATGGATAAATATTTATAATAAATCTGACGGATCATGATAATGGGGGTAAAAAAGGACACAAACATTTGCTTTAAGTTGAACATACCTGTGGTATGTCGTACGATATGTGATGAAGTTAACCACTGAGGCTAGTTTCATATAATCATCAATAGTGAATTACAAACGTATTCATAACAAAACAAAACAAAACTTATCAACCCACTTTACATATCTTGGCACAGGACAACCGTATCTCTCGTTACACAACTCATTAAGTCCAGTTTTGAGTCAGTTCTTTATATTTTGTTACCGTCTCTCCGTCCTTCAGGTGGTGGTGCAGGTGAAGCCAGTGTACACTCCTCCTCAGCTGTTCCCCATCGGAAAAGAAACCATCACCTACATTGGGACCGACCGCTCGGGGAACCAGGCTAACTGCTCCTTCACAGTCACTGTGATCGGTGAGTACAGCCTCACACAAATGATGCAGCAACAATTTATGCCATGAGACTAACTTCAAAGATGCTATATGCATAGAACGTCTACAGAACGTTTACAGATAGTCTACACATAGTCTACACATAGTCTACAGATAGTCTGCAGATAGTCTACAGATAGTCTACAGAACGTCTACAGATAGTCTACAGAACGTCTACAGATAGTCTACAGAACGTCTACAGATAGTCTACAGATAGTC